>JAJOOR010014295.1:0-23377 GCA_036250505.1 Solanum acaule | reverse complement strand
CCCCCCCCCCCCCCCCCCCCCCCCCCCCCCCCCCCCCCCCCCCCCCCCCCCCCCCAAAGTTAGTATGGAAGAGGACCTTGGATGAAAGATTTAGAGGGACCCGAATGCAACTCTATTTTATCGACATTGCGCGTGTTTAAGCTTTTTATTAGGTGGGGTTACGCTACACCTATGCTATATTTTTTAATTACATGTGTCGATTACTTGATTTGAAATTTTAGCTAGAGTCTGGTTGGATTGACTTTAAAAAAATAGTACTAGCTTTTAAGTTAAATTTAAATTATTTTTAAATCAAAAATAAAAAGTACGGGAGGTCTACTTTTGATTTTTAACTTATTTTAAATTATTTTTATATTTATCAAACACTTTCAGAAATAAAAAATTGACTTAAAATGGGTTTGATCAACTTTTAAGTCAATCTAGACACCCTCTTAGTAGCAAAAGAGTAAAATTATAGTCATTTATGTAAGTTTTACAATTTTAAATAGAATAGTTGAACGGCCTTCTTAGCCCATTTTGTGCAAGTGGAACCCAAAATCCATTTGACAAAAAATGAGGGAATCTTAGAAAAATATTGTCTGCCATGTAATAGATATGCCTCTCATACTAACATGGATTGTGAAGTAACGGTGAGACTGTTTTGCCGTTGATCAAAAATTTCGAATTTGAACTCTAGATATGGAGAAAATCATGTTGAGAGTATTATCTCCGAATGAGCTTTATAGTGCGTGATTCAGATTTATTCGAAGCTTCAATGCAACTCCAAACAGCAAACACCAAAAGAGAAACTAAAAAAATATATATACATACCTCTCATAGAATAAAATATTTCTTTTCACCTATGATAAAGAAAAAATAAAAGATGATGTTTTTGTAAAGTTGAAGGCTAAAGTGAAAAGTTATTCAATAATGGGCTACAGTGATTCATGCATATTTCATGTTGATAAATAATTTCAAGACGCAATCAATGGATAGTTATCAATCAACTTTTACGTAGATATTTTAATTAGACTGTATTACTTTAAATACGTTATATTCAATTCTGCTATGTTATTTTAACATTTTTTTCACAATCAGTTGTTGACCTCAATGTATATTTAACCAAATATATCTAATTAAATATCAATTATATCATATCAATACATTTAAAGCCATATATCAATTATATTATGTCTAATTCGTGATCTTTATCGCCATATCCTTTTTATTTGATTTGGTGTTTAAAAGTATGAATGTCAAATTTAAGAAGTGATAATGTCGGCGTGAATAATAGGCCATAAGCTTTGAAAGATAATAGGAGAGGTAGTGTCCATGACACTTGAGCAATATGATAGTTCGGAGTGAGTGCAACAAACATCGTGAAGTAGACAAAGCACATGACTTTGTTACCATGAGCCGATTGTTCATCATTTTCATCAATAATCATATCATCACTTTCATATTCACTGAATAGTCCATCACTACTTTGGCGTTTACATAAAAAATTATGTAATACAATGCAAATAACTACTGTAGAGGGTGTTTATGTAAAAAATAAAAATTTGATGTAGAATTTAAATTTTTAAAAGATTCCAAATAATGAAATTTGACCCAAATACTGTTTTTTCTAATATTTGAAAATTTGAGTTATTTGCCAAAAATATTTGTCAAATAATGATAAATTGTATGGACAAACACTATTTACCAAATTTCCCTCCAAATTTTACTTGGCCAAACGGGTCCTTAGTTGGGGTGTCTAACTGAAAGGTAATGGCAACTTTAGATAGTCATCAATAAGTTTAACCTATTTTCAAGTATCAAATAAAGTATGACACAATTAACTATTTTATATTATTTAATGTATGTTCATTTGACATAAAATAATTTTTGTTAGGAGTAATTTTACTAAAGTCACTTTATTAATAATATTTTAAAATTATAGATTTTATTATGCATTATTTTATTCAGTTATTTAATATTATATTAATATGCAAAAAAAATTCTTATTTTACTAAAATAACAAATAAAATGAACTTTTAATTTCTACTATAGAGCCAGGTAAATGAAATGTTCCCTCCGTTTCATATATTTGCTCATTTTCTCCTTTACCTGTCCTTAAAAAATCACAAATATTTCTATTAATTTAACATTTATCTCTTGTTAATTAATACTCTTTACACAATTTAGGCAGAATACATAAACAGATCTCTAAACTTGTTGGGGTTTTCCCCTCAGGTACCTCAACTACGCCATTTTCCTATTGAATCCTTGAACAAATTATGGGTGGTTTAAGGATTCAATAGGAAAATGACGTAGTTGAGATACCTGAGGGGAAAAATCCAACAAGTTTAGGAGCCTATTTATGAGTTCCGCCTACCATTTATGTTCTCATCCATCAATACCTAAATTAACAAAAACATCATTCAAAAAAAAAAAAAAATTAAAAAAAAAAAGAAAGTATAAATTAATTTTATAAAATTCAATAATATGAACAAATAATATGAATAATCAAACAATTTATCAAATGAAGATACTCTTGTGTGTGCCCATGTTATCATGACCTTTTCAGTCATATAATAGTCTAGTCTATAGAGTTGGTAACATTTACAAAAAATACGGGAAACTATAGTAATAAAAAAATGACATTATAATATTTTATTTGAAGATATAACTAAAAAATTTTAAAAATATTTGGAGTACAAATTATATGATTCATATGGAGAGTTTATCAGTAAAAAACTTGAAACCCTCCGACTTCTATTGTTTTGTTTTGAATGATAGATTTAAAAACCCAACACAATTGGTTTAATTTGGTAACCCTTCTGCAAATCTTAAAATTATCAAATATTGTGAAAGAGAAACTTTTAACTATAGTTTTAAATACAATGCTCAAGTTATCATCTAGCACCAGCATTGAACTACAAAGGGTACACTGCTTCTATGAAACTGCATTCTGTATCTAGCTTGACAGATTCCGAACCTTTTCTCCCCGTTGAATCGATGGTCAAGCCACTCTCTGGTGGATCTTTCACATCTCGGAAAATGGAGGACGGGAAAAATCAAACCCAAGATCCTCATAAGATAGCTACTATGATTATCATCAATGTAGAAGAGGCACAAATCAGATACTGCAGCTTACTCGGATCAGTGGTGTACAAAGCAAACCATTTTACTCTAACACTAGGGTAGACAACATAATCAGCTTAAGGCAACGACGAATTTAAAGTGGAGCTATCTCCCCTTCCTCTAATTCATCTTCCATTGGTAAAATGTCACCCAGCAATGACCAATACTTATCTCCAATCGGATCCATCTCTTTCGTTGACAAAACTTCTGAATCAAAAGTTATGCATGTATCACCAACTACAGATGCAGTTTCCTCGACAACTGATAACATGTCTAATGACTTGTTAGAGGTTTGGAATGCTGTATTTAACCTGTCACAACTCAAGAGATCTGAAATGTGTGGGTCTGATGATCCACCATCCCCTATATCCTCCTCCCTAAACATCACTCCCTTGGGACTTGGACTATCACTGCAATTTAGCACTTTTGGCTCAACTTTTCGAGGAATGGGAGATTTGATTACTTCAAAATCATAGTTGTGCGATGGCAGAAAAACATAAATGATAGGGTACTCCAAAATAGCTTTATTGGCTAGTTGCTCACGCAATGGAGCTTTTGAATTCAACTCATAAAAAGGTGATTTCGACCCCTGCAATCAAACAAATATTAAACTCAGACATTTCCTTCAGCGTTATTTACTATAAATAGCTCATTCAAGGATCATATATATACCAAAAAACACAATACACATCCAGGAAAAAAAAATTGTACCCACAAGAAATAAATGAAGAGTAAGCAGAATCAAATCACCCAAACATTGTTTAACAAACATCCAGGATCATGCAGCACGTGCACTGACAGATGACAGATGTCATTGTTATCCAAAAAACAGGACTAAGAGTCGATCTATTCAAAAAGTAAAGGCTCTTTAAGAGAAAGTACATGAGCAGCTTTTCGCATCAAAACAGCATGCAAAGAAGAACAACATAATGGTTTTACACACAACACAAGCATCAACTTAAATAGAAGACGATACGCTTCCTATTGTAACACTTAAATAAATGAACTACTTACAGAAGTTATCACGTCTTGAATTCAGAACAGAAATCACAGAAGGCGAGAGGATTGTGTCTCTGAATGTGCGTATTTTATCCAGAAGTTGGAACTTTGTACTCAAATATATGTAGAGAACAGATTTTATAAAGCAACTTTGACCGTGCATACTCAAGAACATGATCATATCAAACAAGATTTAAAACAAAACAAAGAGAGAGACCTTTGAATGTTTGCGAATGAAAAGTTTAAGACAGTCCAAAGACTCTTCACAAAATTGCTTCAGTGGATGATTCCAGGGGCCAGGTTTCAAATGAGTCTCAAGCACATCGATGAGGCTTGTGTTTTCATGTACTCTGCAACGAAAGCAATTGTATAACTACTCAAAGCTTCTCAAGGTGATGCTAATAGTATACAGATCAATACTATTTAGATCAAAATAGAGAATACTCAAAAGGGATAAAGTTGGTCTAGGACATTTACCCATGGTCAGTCAAGACAACGTCTGTTGAATTAAACCGCCATTCAATTGTCCAAGATATGAACTTATTCCTGGGGAAAATACATAAAAGTCCTGTGCATTAATATTTCTGAAAATATACTGATTCATACCAACATAAGTTAATAGATGCTCATATCCTTGGTTCACAAAGAGCAGGGGAAGAGACGCCAATGAAAGACAAAACAAATATACTAATACTTGAAGATAAGAATGATGATAAGTCAGCAACAAAGTCTTGACTAAAGCTAAACTGTAGCAGAGTTCTCCATCACCTACAAGACAGTCCTCCCTAGATTGTTAAATTGAGAGAAAAGTTACATGGGAATCAGACATTGCCTCAGCAACAAGAACTTGGTAGTAAGAAGCTGATCAAGAGAATCATCCATGTAACTCAGGAAAGTAACCAAGGAAATCTTTCAGAGGACATTAGACAAGCTATAATATGCATCTTACTCCCTTATCAAAAAGTAGTATGCATCTGACTACTTCTCAAGCTGTCACAAGCATAGTCTTTCATTCAGACATTGCCGCGTTCACTAAAAGTCCAGGTAGAACAGCACCCTCTTCAGGCTATGCAATGTTCCAAGGACACGCTTCCACCAATGACTGACAACATGACTCTTAACTTTCCTTTGAGACAAGAATCTCATCCACTACCGAGTCTACGCTACTATTGACACACACTAGCAGGGACAGCTGGTCATGACTGGATGCACAAGAATATATTTATCAAAGCCCCTCTAGGAAAGGCCTTTTTCATCGATAAATGCTATGTGGCTCAACAACTATAAAAGCTTCAATCACATATTTGCACCTAATACTAATTCTGTTATGCATGCTCTATCAATCATGTACGTGTTCTAAATACAAGTGTTACGCTGTCTATGCCAGAGAGAAACCTACCGATGCACCTCACCTCTGTGGCAATGGCACCAAATGTATTATCATGCGGAGGTCATTTAGCAAAAGCATATCCAAAGTCTTGCAAGCAACTTCCATTAAGCTACGCGAGCTAGAAGATAAAGTGAATCTTTTCTGTTCTTTGCTTTCACTGCAATTTTGTTTGGTTTTCCTCTTTGGGAGTACTCCCTCCGTTTAAATTTATGTGGCACCGTTTGACTAGGCACAAAGTTTAAGAAAGAAAGGCAGATTTTTTAAATTTGTGGTCTAAAACAAATCTTAGAAATTTGTGTGGTTTTAAATAATTTCATTTAGGGTATTGGAGAATTTTAAAGTTAAATTGTTTCTAATTATAGAAAGATGACATTCTTATGTGCGAAAACCTAATCAATTACAAATTGTGTTTAGATTAGACTAGAAACATTATTTTATTTATTTTTTCCTTCTTTCATTGTAGAAATTCCCATCAGAGATAAAATTCCTTCTATTTCGCCTTATACCGTGCATTCTCATTAATTTATTTATTTTTCTGCACTTCAACAATCAAGAGTTGGTAGTTTAACAACATTTTCAACTATGTTGGAAAAGGATGTTAGTTTTTTTAAGGTGACAACTCAAAATAGAACTCTAAGTTGTATCCATACCTTAGTGAGAGGATCAAGTCATTACGTAATTCTGAACAAGTGATATAAAATTATTTCCACAGATGCTACTAGAGTGACTCTAAACAAGGCGAAGTGATATGACAAAAGATGGAAATGGAAGAGTGGAAGGGAGAAAACGATGTCAAATGCTAAGGTAATAGTTAAACCAAAAGGCCGTTTGCAAACTTTGTACTTTTATGACGAGATGAGAACCTCTAGAGTTTCAGTTTTTTACTATAAAAATACATACAAGTTGACACAGGAAAGGGTTCTCCATTTCTTCAGTTTCTGGGATCCAAAATCAAGTCATTTGAAGGGATTCGTTCCGCAAAACTGGTAATATTATAATCAAATCAGAGAAACAAATACCATAAGCATGATGGGTTGACCAAAGAGCAAAATATCACTGCAACCTTATGCATTTGAGATCAACAATTTACCTGTTGTTGTAATAAGTTTGATTTTTCTCCCTCTTTGACATTCCACTGGACAGAAAGTGTATTTTGGTTCTGCGACTGTCTGCAGCTCTACGAAGGTTTTTAAGAGGGAAAGGAAGCTTAAAACGAGAGTAGCCACATAGCTTCTGTCTCATTCTTCTTGCGGATTCAGCAAATCTTTTAACATCCTCAAGCATATTATAATCTGCAGTAGGAAGAGGTTCTCAGATAGCACATCATAATCAGAAAAATAAAGAGAGAAATGCAAAGTAATACTATTGTTCCATTAAGTACAAATGAATCTAAAGTAGGAGCACCGAATAGATAATAATAATAATAAAACACCTTGATAAATGCTGCAATGACATTCTCAACAACATTTCATTACATCTGATGCAAGTCATGTTTCAAGAAAAAAATATCAAAGTAAAGCAAAGGTCTTTTTCATCGATCAAAGACAGAGACTTGCATAAAAATGTCAACAAATAAGGTAATCAATCTTTAGACACTGGTTTCGCCAAAATGATCAAAAGTAAAGAGTTCAACAGAAAGCATTACATGGGGAAAAAAGACCAGAAAAATCATTTTGAAGAAGATTCCACGCAATTTGAGTCAAGTTTGTGTTTCATGATTTTGACAAGTGCAGCAGGTCACAGAAAGAGAGGGAGACAAATTGAGAGTAAATGAAGGTCCTATTCCTCAATCAAGGAGTGCAGCTATCTTGAAGAGTAAAGACTCGAATCTGGTCATTCAGAGGGCAGTGAAAAGGCCAGCAGGGTGGCAGAAGAGATATTTGTCACCAAGGAGGGAAGGAAGTGCTTATTAAGAGCAATTTATCGAGTATTCCTACATATTTTTGAAATTGGTAACATGAGTATTCATACATATTGCATGTCCTTTTCGATGCACTCTCTGTTGTTATAGGAAAGTTGGAAAGGTTGCAAGGAAACTTTTTTTGGGATGCAGCAAATGGGGCAAAGAATTTTTACTTAGTACCATGGGAGACCATGACAGCTCCTAAATGGTGGGGGGAGGCTTGCGGTTAAAGACTTGAAGGTTTTGAACAAAGCACTTTTGTGTAAATGGTGGTGGAGATTCAGGGTGGAGGGAGAAGGTTTATGGAGAGCGGTGTGACAGTGAATCAATATGGAGTAGCGGAAAGGGGATGGAGAACAAATGCGATTATTATGTCTTTAGGGTGTGGTGTGTGGAGAAATATAATGAGGGGGTGGGTAGCCTTTAATGATAGCATTGCTTTTAAGGTTAAGGTTAGGAATGGAGTTAGATTTGGGAGGGAAAAAGGTGTGTTGGTGTGGTGCTAAAGGATAAATTCTCGGTATTGTATAGGACCTCTTGCTATAGAGAATTGTCCGTTAGGGGAACAAAAGGGGGATGGGACTTTTTGGGTTTCAGGTTCACTAGGAATTTCCACGATTGGGAGGTGGTCGAGCTTCAAAGATTGCTATTTTACTTTACAAGCAATGTGAGCCAATTGACAAACCCGATTCCTTTGAGTTGGGAGTTGGGAAGTAACAAAATATTTTGTGTCAAGTCCTTCTATGAGAAGTTACTTGTTATGATGGAGGATAGTTTCCCATATGATTAGGTCAGTGTTGAAGATAGTGTGCTTCCACGTGATTGGCAACTAGAGGAATGATTTTGACAGAGAATCTTAGAAAAAGACAAGAAAAGTTTGCATAAATTGGTGTTTCCTAGGTACGGAGTCGGGTAAGGTACGTGGATCATATCTTGTTACATTGCAAACTATCCCTGAGGTTATGGCGGGATATCTTCATATGGTTTGGTGTTTCTTGGGCTATGCCAGATTCAAAAAGGAGTTGATGTTTAGCTAGAAAAGTGGAGCTAGGAGACGAAGGCACAAGGCCTGGAATATTACTCCTCTTGCTCTTTTGTTGTGGGTCATTTGGAAAAAAAGAAATAGGAGAGCTTTGAAAGGGCAGAGATGAACTCCAATTACCTAGTATCACCATACCAAGATAATAAAAACAAGAATCTTTATGCTCAAATTTCACCAAAATGCTCCAAAGCAAACCAACGAGTTCCACACAAAGCAGCAATTAAAGGGGAAAGATGTTGGCAGTTTCAAATAAAATCCACAGATAAGCAAAACAAGAATTGATTTAAAAAACAATAAAAATTCAAACTTTTGCACGAAATAATGACATACCTGATAAAAGGATGTTATCGTCGAATTGAGAAAGAGGGAGAACGTTAGTGAGTGATTTTTTGCCATTGCAAGCAGTCCTTTGCTTGTGGGAATTGACGCAAGGGAGACTACAAGTGCGTACAGAGCAACCTGGGCATTTATACTTCCATGGATTCAACTTGCACTCTTCACATTCAACTGATGAAATTGGGTTAGGGTTTGATTCTTGTTCCTTCTCCATTACACAGCTTACGTTGGGTCTTGAATTTTTTTTCAACTTTTTTGGTGTTTGTCTGCTGATTCTTCAGTTTTCTGCTTTCAGGGTTTTGTATTGGCGCAAGGGTTTTATAATTGGAGTTCTGGACTTCCTATTCTAAACACTTTCCAATTAGATGATGGACACCGTGTAATTATACGTGTATTGTTTTGATGCACAATTGTAATTATAAAATTATATCATAAATTTTAAAAATAAAAATTAATTATTTAAAATTTATATTAGACAAATAATTTTTTTTATAAATGTTATTTAATTAAATATTTGAAATATATATTGTTTTTTGCAAAAATATTAATTAATAAACGTGTGTTTTTAACTAATATTATGAAAGATAATTGATTTATATTTTTCTAATTATTAAATTTCAATTGAATTAATCATAAAAATTAAAAGCACAAGATTTCTACAAACGTCTTGAAATGCATGTTTGACAAAAAAGATTAATATATACATAAAATGTCATAAACTATAATCTATCAATTCTAATTAAAAATAAATGACTTGCAATGTGAAGTCTCAAGTCAATACTACTAAAACAAATGAAACTAAAAATATACCATATGCTCTAAATTCAAAACAAAAAATGTACTCTTACGTCAAATTTCAACAGAACATATATAAATATGATTTAAAAGAACAGAAAAACATAAATTTATAATCTTACTCAACAATGAATTCTACTTTAATTTTAAAAATAGAATACTAGCAAAATTATGCTAATGAAATAAATAAACATAGCATAAAAATATAGATAATACGAAACTTACATAGAATCACATGAAGTAAAGATTGAGAATGAGAAAGAAATGAAATATAAATAATATACAATAAAAATAATCTTTAGAATTTTTAGAATAATACAAATAAAAAAAGAATTTCAAATAATAGATAAAATAAATTAAAATGAAAAAACAAAAAGAAGAAATTTAAAAATAATCAACTTGTACAACAATTTACTGTCTCTTCCTGTTAGAAAGTCATGCCGATTACATTCAATTACTTGCTGATCTAGTAATTACATGACCAGCCAAACATGTCAAATAATACATTTACATCAAATATATCAAATCCAATTACCAAGATGACTTTCCAAACATGCCATAAATCTACTTGATGTCAACAATGGTGACAAAAAGAATAGGTTGATGAGAAGGAAAATAAAGAAGATGCCATATTTTTCACCTTTTGGTTTGACAATAACTCTATTTTCTCAATATAGTTGAAAAATAATGTTGTCTAAGTGAGATATACTTTTCATATACCAACACCAAACATAGATACAAAATTTAAATTTTATTATATTTTTAAAATTACGATTTTGACATATTATTTATTAAAATTTTAATTAATTTTCATACACAAATTTATATTTCACATAAAAAATACTAAATTTAAATAAACATAGTGCCTGAACACTCCATCCACCAAAATTGAAAGTGAAGTTAAAAATCTTTCCATGATATAAAGCAATAAGCATAAGTACCCCTAACAAAATATTTATTTAACAAAACATATAAGTACTCATTAAACTCACACAAAACTCAATTATATTTCTTAACTTTTTTAAGCACATTATTAGTAACTGCACAAAAATGTTCTAAGGCTCTTAGCAATTAGAGAAATATTAATTTAACTTGTAAAAAAGAAATCATTCAGATAATCTAGAAAAAGAAAGAAGAGACAACGTAGTGATATTTTCCATCAGACTACTAAACTTTTTTATTGAATATAAGAAAAAAGCAAAAAAGCAAAAAAGCAAAAAAATGTCTTGATAGAGTAAAAAATGGATAAAGAAAGCAGATGAAACATCACCACTTGAAAAAGATAAATTTTTTTTTTTTTGAAAAAAAGACCTCACCACGAAAATCTTGGTTTAAGCTCGAGTATGAATAAATCATTATAAGAAGCATTCTCCCCGAATACGACCCTACTCAACATAAATTAAAATTAATCGATTTCAGTGTAAGTATCAAATATCAAATTATTTTATTAAAAAAAAAAACTTCACAAGGTAGAAAATCAAATACTATATAGTATAGTCGGAATAAAGTTATTCCTTTGGAATAAAAAGGCATATAAGCCAATTGGCGAAAACGCGATCCATAGAACCCCTCAAAGATTACTATACACTTTTCTTAGATCTCACCAGCAATCCCCTGAATCCCAAGAACCTCCCAAATCTTCAGTCTCAGATCTCATCAATTTTACATCAAAGCTGTTTAAATGCAGTTACTTTAGGAAATTTTCTTGATTTCTTGATTTGAGGTGCTTGTTTTCTCGTGCTCGATCGGTAACTTACAACATCAAGGTAGAGTTTTTACAATGTTTTTGGTCGTTTCTTGGATTTATTGCAATTGGGTAGTGTTGATTTACTGTGAATTTTGATTCTTTAATCTTGCTTTATCCTATGGTATCAATTGGTTGTTGTAGGATGCTATCCGGTCTGATTTTTTGATTTGTATATGAATGGCCTGATTTTGTTTTGCTTGACTAAAATTTGATCTTGTGGAGCTGTTATTGAGTGCAAATGAATCTTCTAGCTTACTATTTTGGTTAAAGATTAAGAATCTATTGTGGGAATTTGGATCCATTGCCTGATGAGACATTATTATCTTTGATTTCCACATCTGAACAAGTTAGATCTTCATTTTTGGGCATTTCATGTTGTCAATAAGAAATCATCCCAGAGTTTTGGGGAAAATGCAGAGGTTAGTGCTATGCATGTTCTCTTAGAAAGTAGTATAGCGGTTAACTTTTAGTAGATGGTCAGGAAAGAAAGCTAACTGCATCAGATAATGGACTGAGGTAGGATTATCTCGCCTCAGGTCTGTTTTTTTAAAGCAAAAACTTTCAGAATTTAATAGTTGCAGCAGCTTGAATTTGTTGCACCTATGAAAAGAATAAAAAGTTAGGCAAAGCAAAGATGTGTCCTTATGAATCTTTTTGTAGGCAAACATAGAGCAACATACATACTTGAATGATATTGTATTTCCTTGCTAGCCGTTTGGTGCAACATGGCCTTTGTAAATGATGTAGATTCCATGTTAGATATGATCTGGGCTTTGCAACTTTGTAATTATTAATGCACTGTCTTAAGTGTTGTTATACCATTTTTAATATGTCTATGTTTTAACTTTTATGTGATTGACTCGAATCTGCGTGGAAATGGCATGTTTGTGTGTGTTTCGAGGCTAAGTGGGCGCCATAGAGGCAAACATTTACTGGATGCAAGTTTATAATTGTACAAATTTAAAAAATTTAAATGAAGCTCAATGTTGCATACTCGTAAATTGGAGTACTGTAATCATTAGTTTGGAACCTTGAATTATTTTTTCTTTTCATACTTCCAATATAATCTGGTGTAGACATCTCTGCTGATTGTCATTACCATATAATAACCAATTTTATCTGCTTATTCAGAAAAGAAGAGAAGAAACCAACAACTTTGATCACACTTGATACATTTGATAGACTACACCATAACTCCTTTAAACTAGGCCAAAGGGCAACCAATCAGGCTTATAATAACAGTACTATGTAGATTGTACGGATAGAGCAGTTGTCGTTGTGTTAATGAATCTAGAATCTTGCTTGTCTTTAATTTTGGAGTTCCATTATTCCTTGTGTCAGTCCAATGCAATAATTGTATCATTAAAAACACAGCTTGTTTTCTCTCTGTATGTCATAGTAGAAGAACATTCTCGAGCATTAAATAGAGCTCAAAATCTATTATTTTAGTAGTGGATAGATTTGATGATTATCTTTCTATGATAAAGGCTCTTTTACCATAAATATCACTTTACATTAAAGGTTATTTATGGTATTGGATATATTTTGAAACATCTGTCAGTAGTAATATGGTGTAGCAGGTCTTATGGACAGTAAATATATATTAGTGAAGCGGGATTTTTTTCTGATTGGTCAAGGCTCTTGAGTTTTCCCATGTGTCATCAGTCCCCAATATTGATCTGATTCAAAGGCCTGCAGCTCCAGTCCCTACTTCATTTATTTAGCTAACTCACTTTTAAACATGGTCTGTTTGTAATTATTCCTGATCTGGTGGAAGTTTAAAATTTTGATCACCTTCCTCCCCCTCCAACGTAGAAAGAAGAAAAGATCCATTTCTGGAAATGTTCAACACATTTTGTTTTGCATTTGTAGGAGTGAAGTTTTGGCGGTAATATTGTTGTTTGTGCCTCTCTAATGTAAATATCTGCAGTCTTCTACCTATAGCCTATAGGTAACCATTTCAGGGTGATCATGAATTAGCAAGCTGACGTTCCTTTGAGGTTTTCGAAAACTTGACTTAGCAAAAGTTTTTTGAGTTTTTGAGATTTCCAAACTCAACTTTTCAAATCTTCCTAAAACTCAAAAACTGAGATTTGGAAACTCAATTTGGAAATTTTCATAAAAAGTTAAATTTGTTCCAGAAACAAGTCAAACAAACACTAACTAATGCTGAGCTTCTAACTCAGTATTTGTAGAACTCCAAACATATACCACCTAAAGCTCATGTACTTTACTTTTTTTCATAGTGGTTGTACAGCTAGTTCACTTTACTGCATGCAGATTCTAATTTCACTGTTTATATTGCTAAATTTTTTATCTTTGCCATGATTCATAGTGGTTTTCTCTTTTCTGATAGAATTATTTAAGATGTGGAGATTCAAACCTTTTATGCCCAAGGAACAGACTGGGCTTGAAGGTCGCAGCATTGATATTGGCAATCTCAAAGTTCATGTGCGCAATGCAATTGCAGAGGGCGGATTCTCTTGTGTTTATTTAGCCCGAGATATGCTACATGGTTCAAAGCAGTATGCATTAAAGCATATGATTGTTAATGATGAAGAATCCCTTGATCTAGTATTGAAAGAGATTTCGGTGATGAAATCGCTCAAGGGTCATCCTAATGTTGTTACACTTCACGCGCATACCATCTTGGATATGGGTCGTACAAAGGAAGCTCTCCTTGTCATGGAATATTGTGAACAATCCTTGGTTAGTGTCCTTGAGAACCGAGGAGCTGGCTTCTTTGAGGAGAAACAGGTCCTCTTAATATTCAGGGATGTGTGCAACGCGGTCTTTGCTATGCACTGCCAATCCCCACCCATAGCTCACAGGTAAAGACAAAAACTCTTAAGCCCGAATAATTTTCTAAAATGATGACGAACTTTTTTTAGCACTAATTTCCGTTGAGGTTAGGCTTTGTTTATAATAGTCTTCACTATGTTTCATCTGTTCATGATTTAGGGCTTCATAAATCATAATTCCTCTTCTTTGCTTGCACAATTTCAGTATTTTGCATCTTATGTTAAATATGTTGTCATGTAATCCGCATCTGTCTTTAACTCTCTTTATATTTTCCTTCAGCTTAATTTTGTTCATTGCCTTGATTTTCATCTGTTGCGCTTTCCCTTGTTTGTGGTTAGAGCTACTGAGTGATCACTTTTTTTTTTTTTTGGAAATGGTTATGTTGTATTCTTCAGCATTAAGAATATGCTGGTGACCTTCAAAAAACGAAGGGGGACAAAAGAAGAGAAAAAAAAATACTTACAACGATCCTAATAATTCTAAACTCTGTTCTGTTTCCTTTAGACCTTTCTCTTTACACCAAAAATAAAAAGATACAATACAATTCCATTTAACCTTCTGCTTAATGGTTCTGTTGATTCCATATACAATCTTATGAGTTTGAGTTGTTTCATGTTATTGACATAAGCAGCTAGGAACAAAAGTGAACAGTTAAGAGATCCAATTCATTGCAAAACCGTGACTGACTACACTGAATTTATTCACATAAGTTTCTCTTCTGATTTTATTATTCTTTCATTCTGTACTGTGTTTCCTGTTCTACAGAGATTTAAAGGCTGAGAACCTTTTGTTGGGTGCTGATGGATTGTGGAAGTTGTGTGATTTTGGTAGTACTTCAACCAACCACAAACGTTTTGAGAAACCTGAGGAAATGGGAATTGAGGAGGACAATATAAGGAAACACACGACACCTGCATACAGAGCTCCTGAGGTTGATTGAGGACCTTGTTATTGATTATTGTTATCTTTGATGGTATTGATTGCTGACTTCTATATCCCTTCTTTTCTTTCCTTAGATGTGGGATTTGTACCGAAGAGAACTTATAAATGAGAAGGTAGACATATGGGTAAGTTTAGCAGGCTGAAGGAACTTTAAGATGATTTCAGAAACAGCAAATCCTTTACCTAGATTTTATCTTTAACAATCAGAAAAATAATAATTCTATCTAGATTTACGGGGTTATCTTAGAACACAGCGGCACTTTTGTCTTGCAGGCCCTTGGCTGTTTACTCTTTCGGATATGCTACTTCAAGTCTGCATTTGATGGTGAATCAAAACTTCAAGTTTTAAATGGCAATTACCGGATTCCAGAATTACCAAAATACAGCACTTCCATCATAGACCTAATAAGAGATATGCTTCAGTCATCACCAGATGCCAGACCAGATATCACGCAGGCAAGCGCTTTGCTTGATTGGCCATTCATCTGCATAAGCTTAGGTTAGTTGTAGAGTGGTGCTGCCCATAGCAATCATAAGGGCTGACCCTACTCTAAAGCTTTCTAACTCAATTTGTTTTATTTTATGGCAGGTGTGGTTCCGTGTTAATGGTCTGTTGCCCGATGAACTTCAAAAGTCGTTACCTGAAAGACCCCCTGAAATGCAGCAACAGGGTATTGATGGGCATGAAGGTGAGAACGTTTTTTCCAGATCTTTCGTTTTTATTGTGAATTACTTATAGGAATTTCTCAGGTTTGTGATTGATTAACATTTTATCCGTGAAGTTTGTTGGATGATAACATTGATAGATTACTGCATTCAGTATATCTACTTATTTAGCCCGCTATAATAAAGAACCAATTTCTGTCATTTAAAATTCTTTTCATCAATTATATAAAATCTCAAGTCTCCTTTTCTGGTTCTGGTCTAGAAGTCAACTGAAGTTCCTTAGTAGTCATTTGGACAATAGTTGGTTGAAGTTGAAAAAAAAGTGTATTTGAAGTTGAAATTGACAGATTAGCTGTTTATATGCTTCCATGTTTCCTGTACAGTTGAAATATTTTTGTGATGCTTGTAATGTTACATATGAATTACACATCTTTCTTCTATTGTGGGGAGAGAGGAATGGGAGTTTTCATATGGGACGTGACACCTCTACTATGTTGCGACTGGAGACATTACTAAGATACAAAATCCTGGCTCCACTTCAATGAATCTAATATCTGCTGGATTTTCAGGATTTTCAAGAGCTGCAGGTAAGACTAGTCCAATGCCTAGCAGAAATCCTCCGCCACCTCCTTCGGCTGCTGAACCTAATCATAATGCATCGCCTGCACCACATAATTCAAAAGCCGGTGGAGCTACTGGTCCAATTGGTGCATTCTGGAATACTCAGCATGCAACAAATGCCTCTGTTTCAGAGGAGACAACCAGACCCAAATTTGACGAAGAGATAAGGCACAGTTCCTCAGTCCATGACAAGAGTCATCCCAATAAGGTTCCTGTTTCTAATCGAAATAGCCCTTTGAAAGAGGAAAGTCTCAGCTCCCACCCAATGCAAAATAATGTGCGACCAAAACTAGCCAATAGAGCAGGGGAAGCCCCATCAAGGGATTTTGAGATAAACTTTTTCCAGGATGGTTCAGGTCAGAGTGTTGGGAATAATAAATCGTCAAAGTTAGAGGGGCCAACTCCCCCCCAAGGTGAAGGATTCAATTCTTTTGTTGCAGAATTCTGTACCAATAAACCTAGCCCTGGAAATAACACTAAACAACCGGAGAAGAAAGAGCTCATGGAAGCTGAGGTTGAGAAGCTGAAGCAACAGCTGTCACGAGCCAACATGGAGAAGGCTGAAATAACATCTAAATATGAAAAGCTATCTGCAATATGCCGATCACAGCGACAGGAGCTACAAGAGCTTAAGCAAGCTCTTGCTGCCAGAACTCCATCACCAAATCGAGACAACACGAGGGACCACGCGTCTCCTGGAAGTCAAATTCCACCAGTACATCCTTTGCTATTAAACTCTCATTGTTAGTAAAATTTATAATTGATTATTCAATAATTATTAATTCAAAATTGATTATGATACAGAAAAAAGATAACATTGAAGGAACAGTTTGGGAACTTCAGCAAGGATTATTTGGCCAGAGTCAGGTGAGCTCAGATTCAAAGTCCTGGCAAGCATTTGCTGATGATCCAAAGCAACAAGCTACTCCAGTCAACTCTACTCCTAGATCTGTCAGGACAAAAAATGGCCACCAGAACAGAGAGACATCCGAAACTAATACATCAGCATTTGGAACGGATAGCTTTAGAGCTATGCCAGCTTCCAGCTCTCAGATAAAGGCCAGTTTCAACGAGTCGAAAAATTCTCAGCGTTTTGGTGAACCAAAGAATATATATAGCAAATCAGCTTCCCAACCTGCTGGATGGGCAGGTTTCTAAAAGATGTTATAGCTAAACTTAGTCCGGCAAGGCAGTCAGTCAATTTAACAATTTGAGATTTCCTTTACAAGATACTCTTCCTATTATAGAAGAATGAATTGAGGGGATGTAAAAGAAACACTGGTCCAGTTGTTTTGCGCTCTTGGTTGTTTGTGTAGATTTTGAACCTATTATCATATCCATTAGCTTCTGGTGTAGTTTTGATTTGTTATCCCCAATTGATTGTTGTAATTTATTTTGTTGTGTTGATCAAGCATATGCGCTCTTGCAGATAAATTTGGATCAAACATATAGAATGAGCTTATAAGTGGGGTGTGACCCTAAGTGGAAAACAAGTAAAACTAGTGTGAGAAGTGTCAGTTGAAAAATTCAATGTCTTTCTTTTCAACATGGGATCAGTTGGGATTTATCTTCCTGATGATGAACTCATCGTTCTGGGAAAAAAACAGGAAGACGTTTATTCAAACTAGTTAGTGCCCAGTCGATGAAGGAATATCATGTTGCATCTCCAGCGAGAATGGCGTTCACCTTCTGGTGAATTTGCATTGGCCAATAAATGCTCAATAACTTCATTTATATTCAGCAGTTGTCACTTCTTGTAGCTTTGGTGATATCCATGTACCTTTCCTCTTAGGAGTTTGACATGGGCATCTACTAGTATATGCTACCCCTATGTTCCTCACACGTCGGATTCTTCAAAAACACGGAGAACCTGATACGCACCCGTCCGCATTTTTCAAGAGTCAAAGCAACATTGTTATTTTTCAGCAAGAAACACAAACAGGTCCAATCTCATATGGGCTTACCATCTTTTTTAGCCTTAGGCCCAAAACAAGATATGCAAAGGCAAAAATGAAAATGAAAATCCACATGGCAAATATCCATTTGTTAATAAAGTAGCACGCGGATTGGTATCCTAGCAAACATTTACTCGTCAAATCTCTACCGTCCAAACTTTTTGATCCAACGGATGTTATTTGACTTCCAATTTCGAACTCCCTTCCAAAATTCCCGCTTACTTCACTCCTATATAACATCTCTCAAATTCACCTTTTTTGCACAGTCAAATCACTTCCCATTCTCTCAATTTGTTTCTTCATTTTAGCATACAATCAAAATGGCTCGTACCAAGCAAACTGCCCGCAAATCCACTGGTGGAAAGGCTCCAAGGAAGCAACTAGCTACCAAGGCTGCCAGAAAGTCAGCTCCAGCCACCGGAGGAGTGAAGAAGCCTCACCGTTTCAGGCCAGGAACTGTGGCCCTGAGAGAAATCAGGAAGTACCAGAAGTCTACCGAGTTGTTGATCAGAAAGTTGCCATTTCAGAGGCTAGTGAGGGAAATTGCTCAGGATTTCAAGACAGATCTGAGGTTTCAGAGCAGTGCTGTGGCTGCTCTACAAGAGGCTGCTGAGGCTTACCTCGTTGGTCTCTTTGAAGATACCAATCTCTGTGCAATCCACGCAAAGAGGGTTACCATCATGCCCAAGGATATTCAGCTTGCTAGGAGGATTAGAGGAGAAAGGGCTTAGGAATCTTCTTTTATGTTTATGATTAATTTGTGTTCTGTATTAGGGCTTTGTTGCTTCTTCTGTTGAGTGTTAGTGTAAATCAAATTATGTAAACCTCTGGTTTAGTACTATTTTGAGATCTGATTAATGAAATCTGTAGTTCATTTTATTACAATTAAAGGTGCTGCTCATACTATGATTTGGAGTAAATATTGCGTTATCTTCTTTATTGCTTTCGTCTTTTTGTAGTGTAGATTGTAGGGCTTTCATTAATTGTTCTATTTTGTACAAAGTTTCATTTGTTAACATTTTGATTAATTGTATGCTGCAATTGAGGGAAGCAATAAGCATTTAGATTTCAATTACTATAAGAAAGGGCCAGCTGGTGCTGGACACTTTTGATAATCCTACATTATACAGAAAAGTATAATAGAAAGGGTGGTTCATGTATGGAACCCTAATACTCTGTAGTGCCTAATGTTAGACAGTTAGAGCTATTTTTAATTCAACAACTACTTGACAGTCCTCATTCATTAGCAGTATCATTCAGAGGTTGAAGTGGTAGCTGTTTTGAAGTAATTTACGTTTGATTTTAACTTCTTGAAACATGGTGCTGCAGCTGTTGCATTTAAACTGAGACTGAGCTATTCTTTTTCAGATTCATCTCCAGCTAACACAAGGCTGCCCCAAATTTAGACCACAAAGTTGTAAGTTGCTCAACTCATTTAAACTTTTGAGTTATGGACTAGCTATATATTCATTATGATTATCAAATTGAAGAGCTTGAATTTTGTTTGGGCAAATGTACTGTTATGTTAAGTGTTGGTGTAAATATTATCATCTTGAACAAAATGAACATATATAAAGATAAAGCCTAGAGCTGTTTGTTCTCTTAAGTCATTAAATCTGTAATATTTTGCTTTAGTTTAAAGTTTCCATGAATCTGCTGCTATATATATGAGAATGCTTCTGTGTATGTAAAGAATTCTGTAACAGTCTAAATTAAGAAGATTGTGCCTTTCTTACATCTATAATGGGAAGGCTGCTTCGCCTATTCTAATACTTCTGTTTTCTTAAACATTACTTTGCCTTTTACCCCCACCAATCCCCCCTTGCAACTTTGAAGTGTCAACTGTTTGAAGCTAAAACAAGATGTACATAACCTGATTAGACATTGACATTTGAAATTTTATTTTCTGTATTTAAATAGACAGCTTTAGCATGTTGACATTGAGGAGTGCAGCACTTCCACGCAGAGGTTTTTAATGACATCACATTAAATTTTTTAAAGGTGTTCAGCCATGAATACAAGTATTAGGAGAACAGCGGAAGCATTCTAATTCATTGCACATCTGGAAACAAACCAGACTATAGGAAAATAAGGCTCATGTGCTCTGCTGCTCCTAACAATCTCTACTCTTATTAATTCAACATTGACTATAAAAATCCTTGCTATGTTGAATGAAAAGTGTACAACCTTTGCATTTACTTACTCCTCATAAGGTAATTTTAGTTTTGTTGTCTTGCAAAATAAGTCTTGTTTATTTTTTCTCTCATTTCTAACTTGAGATGAACCAGTACTTTCAGATGTCTTGTCTCTGCAAGTCTTTCTATAATTAAATTTGAACTTCGAGCTGATTGAGTTTGTGAATGTATGACTATGAAAAGGGGATGTGTTAGTTACTAGTTACAGTCTTACAGATTAGAGAGCCCCTTTACTTAATAATTATTTCTTGCTTAAATAGGTGATCGATTTTCTGTAGAGAAAAGTGTAATCAGTTTGTTGGCTCCTGATGTTTTAAGTAATCATCTGGCTCGAGTAGCCAAGAGAAAACGTAGAGCCAGGACATAAGTTAGCATGTCCTTCGAGCTGTTTTTATGAATGTAACTTCTCTATTTCAAAGTAAAAGATCATTCATACATACAAAAAATGAAGTGAATGCTGATGCTCTCCAAAATTACAAGACAAAAAAGTAAGACAACTCGAATCATCATAATCTCAAAACCTTTTCCTATTCCAACAGCGCTTGGGAGCAGGAGGGTCATTAGCAGCTTTAGGCATTTGATGAAAGTCTACCGATACAATCCGTCTCTTGGCTTCCCTTTGATCTGCTAACCTTTGCTCGAACTTCCTCTTGCTTGATTCAAATTTCTTCTTCATATCACTGTCGCTTTGTGTTTCTTTTTGCATTGGTCTTGCAACTGCATAGCTTTGTGATGTTTTCTGCATTGGTCTTGTACTTGAACTGCAGTTGCTTTGTTTTGGATTAGGAGGAGGAGCAACTTCTACATTCATCTTCATCAACGGCGGCAGTATGCTCTTTGTTGAACCAGTGGTGCACTCTTTTCTCCTGCATTGGGTAAGGGTCTGTTGTGCTCCTTCTTCTCTCTTCTTTTCTGTGTCACTCTCCATCTTCTTGAAACCTTTGTGACTCTGTTTCTGGAGTTGCTTGTCTCCGTCAAGCTGCTTCTCGAAAGAAAAATCAGAAAGAAGTTGTTTTACACGGGGAGGTTTGGTGGACTCGTTCCTCTTTCTTGATTGCATAGTAGTAGTATTATGGGACTGTGGTGTTCCTTGTTTATCCAATTGTTGAACCAAGTCAGTTTTCTTCAACTCTGTGCTGCTTTCTGTTATTTCACTGCAATTGTTCTGTTTTTCCGCAGGAGCAACTTGTACAGACTTGCGGATGACTATTCTAATCTTCGTCACCAAGGGTTTGTTGCTTTCTGCAGTTATTTGTTGTGTTCCTAACCCATCTTCTTCTTCTTTCTTAGGCTCTTCAATGTTGGTCACGTCATCTTGATCACCAACATTGTCCTCGATAACCTCTTCTTCTTCTTCTTCATCATCATCATCATCATCAGTTGATGTTATCGAGGGATTCATGAGGAACTTGATTATTCTGGCTTTGCGCTTTTCAAACTGTGGCTGATACTTGAATGCACCAACACGCAGAGCTAATTCGATCAAGTTGAAAATATCGTCAGGCTGCTCCTCGATCTTGTAACAACTCATGAAAACTCTTTCAATATCCATTCTTCTCACACTCACTCGAACAACAACAACAATTATGAGGAAAAAAAGTAATTTGTTAAAAGTGTAACAAGAAACTTTAACTCATCAAACCCCTCTTATAAAGGATTTTTAGAAACTTATTCCCCTTTTCCGATGTTGTTTAGGAGTGGCCACAAATTTAGAAACTTTCTCTTTTTCCCGTATTATTTAGGACTGCCCATAAATTTTCAAAATTATTTTTTTCCCTTTTCCTATATGTTTTAGGAGTAGGGTGCCTTGCAAGTTGCAACCTTGAAGTAACAATAGTGATATTTATTTTATTTTTATAGTCAAACGGCCACTTAGCTTCTCTCTTTTGCTATCCACATTAAGATCCATTTTGCATAAGTACCAGCCTAAGAGAAAGTATGATTAAACCAACAGTTCAGCTAAGATGATAATATACAATTACTAAATTCTAAATCATCAAAAAGATTTAAGACTCAGATTAAAAGATAAAAGAAGACTTAGCAAATCACCACTGAAAGAGTTGAGTTTCTCTGTGTATTTTTTTTTTCCTTCCTTTAGTTGTACAAAGACTCTTTTAAATTGGCATGAGCCAGGGCTTGATCGTAGTTTGATCTTCAAGTAATTCTAGTGGATTTTTTGGGCTTGATTAGAATGGGTTGAGCTCGTCTTGTCAATGTAACAGATTGTCGCAAATGTAATTGGACTTCATTTAAGTCATATAATCTTGCTCCAACAATTATGCATCCTGGACACACTGCTGGAGAGAGGTCATATGCTGCCACGTTGCAGCCATCTATGACGTTGCGTGCACCATTAACACGGAAGAATTTAACGTATTTGCATGGAGAACCTAGAGTAATCTGGGAGGAGGAGGAAGTGGCGCAGATGATTGTGAATGAGGATTTGGAATTTGCTGTAGTGGGAAAATTCTCATATGGATGGCCTGACATTCAAGAACTTCGAAAGATTATTCCCAAGCAATGCGATTTAAAAGGAGATGTTAACATAGGACTACTATGTAACAAATACGTACTTATAAGGGCGTCAAGGATGGAAGATTATGTGAATCTATTATCGAAGCCTATATTTTATATTGCTCACAAAAATTGGTATTATCCTATGAGAACTTTTAAATGGGATCCACTTTTTGATCCGGAGGAGGAGACTACTACTGCGATTGCCTGGATCTCATTGCCTGCTCTGCCACCAAATTTTTTTGGCAAAGAAACTATTTTCTCGCTGGCAGCTGCAGTGGGCAAACCATTGCAAGTTGATTTGGCAACAAGTAATAAAACTAGACCGAGTTGTGCTAGAGTCAAGGTGGAGGTGAACCTGCTCG
>JAJOOR010014294.1:0-31969 GCA_036250505.1 Solanum acaule | reverse complement strand
ATTTAAAGTTGACCCTTACAACTCACTAGTTCAAATGACTAGTTTCCGGACGTCACGGTCATTTCTCATCATTTCATCAAGTTCTCAACTCCAACTCACATGTGAGGCTCTAGTTTTACTAGTTCATTTTTAGGATCGTTACATTTACTAACAACGCCCAAACCTGGCAACAGCTCCGCGATGGCTCCACGTTACGGTGCCAATACGGACCTCACTACCTGGTGAAAAATAATTCCGACTCCCAACTCATTTTGTTTATTTATCTAAGGGTATTTTAGTCCTAAAATCCCTTAGGAGGTCATCTAAATTGCCCTAAACGAATAGAAAATCAGTTTTCACAAATCAAAACCCTCTCATCCACCCCAAAGATCCTACGCTCAAGAAATTCAAGAAACGCTAAGGCTAGGGTTCATCTCTCAAGATTTTCCTTCAAGTGTTGCAAGAAGATGGTTCTTTCAGGTATGTGAGTTCACATAGCATTGGGTTTAGGGGTGTGTATCGGTCGATTCGGTTCAGTTTTAAGTATTATCGGTTCGATTTATCGATTTTCAATTTTTAAATATGCTAAACCGATAACCAAACCAATAAGATATTTGTTATCGATTTTCAGTTTATCGGTTTTAGGTCTTTAACGGTTTGGTTTTCGGCTTAACCAATAAGAAAATGCTTTCGAAATAAATATATGACTTATCCAATAATTTGACGCGATACGCATACATCGAAATAATCATCCCAAACGGGGGTCATCACAACAAAGTCTTGGTCAATTTTCAATATTTACAATTGTGCAAAAGCTAATATTAGTCAATTATAAACTAAAACTAATTAAAACCAAGTCTAGTTGTAAATCAACAGTTCATCTTGAACTATCTTTAACAGCTGCCAAATCCATCGGATAATCAACAAAATTTTCATTAAGTTCCTAACCAAGATAATCACAAGCCTGGAAGAAAAAGTGGAAGAGATTAGTGAAGTATTTCAACATTTAATACTAACATAATGGCAACCAAAACACAAACTAAAACTAATACCATCTCTACAGTTCAAATCAACATCAAATAAAAGTACTAAATGTCCAGATCGTCATAACTTATTTTAAGCAAATACACGAGTTAAAATAACTTGTATCTAGAATTAAGAATAACTTACCAAATGTCCACATCCTCAACACTAACATGTCGTGATTCACTTCGAATCCAATCTTGAAGGCACACTAGAGTTTGCACCAATTTAGGAGTTAATGAACTCCTAAATGAATCCAAAATACTCCACCAGTGCTAAATGCACACTCGGATGCCACACTTGAAATAGGAATAGCTAACACATTCCGAGCCATCTCAGCAAGAATTGGAAATCTAGGTGAGTTTATTTTCCACCAAGACAGGATGTTAAAGTTCTTGGTTTCAACTTCATTTTCTTCACCAAGATATTTTTGCAATAATGTTTTAACAATTGTAGTATTTCCAGCTTTATGTTTCATTAGATCAACCATGAATGACCCCAAAGATCCTATTGATTGGACAGTACTATCTGAACTTGAAGGCAGTGAACTGAACTTTTCAAATGAAGAGCTAGATAAAGATGAAGAGTGATGACTATCTTTATCTTTTGAAAGAGACTTTACATATTCACCAAACATTAAATCCATGTAGCCTCTAACTTCCTGCTCTAGAACTAGTCCTTTTTCTTTTCCAAACATCATTTGAAGTGCAAAGCCAACCGAAACAAACTTGTGTCGAGGATCCAAAACACAAGAAATAAAAATCATCTTATTCATTTTGTTAGGAGTACCCCAATACTTATCAAATTTTCCTCTCATATTTTTAGCAATTTTACCCAATAGATCATCAATGTCATCTTCACTCACTATCAATTTTTTCAAATAACAAGAAACTTCACAAATCTTAAGAAAGTGTAAATTTGATGTAACGTACAATGATCCAGATACTTCTCTGGTAAGATCATAGAAGATTTGAAGGAAATCAACAACTTTCTTTACATTGTTCTAGTCATCACTCGAAAGTGCACCGGCATCAGTTCCATCTTCATCCTCAACAAATTGAAGGTAATGCAACAAACCAATATCATGATCAACATAACTGGAAAACACATTTTCAAACTCAATAGCCCTGTTCAACATCAAGTATGTGGAGTTCCACCTCGTAGAAACATCCAAACATAAAGATTTCTTACAATTGATATCAACATCTTCAGCACATTCTTGGAACCTCTTACACCTTGCAGGAGACAACCTAATGTATTTAACTGCTTTTCTAACTCGTTCAATAGAAGCAACTGACACTTTCAAACCATCTTGAACAACAAGATTTAGAATATGCGCCATACACCTCACATGAAGGTGTTCTCCATTCATGAAATTGGTACCCCATTTGGTGAATATCTTCGACAACTCTTTCACAGTCACATCATTCGAACTAGCATTATCAACTGTGATGGTAAAATTTTTATCTAACCCCCAATCACGTAAACACTTAATTATCTCATTAGCCATATTTTCACCTCTATGGCTAGAAACTTGACAGAAGCTAATTATCCTCTTATGCATCATCCATTCTTTCTCGATCCAATGTGTAGTGATACACATATAATTAATTCATTGCAAAGAGGTCCAAGTATCAGTAGTAAGACTAACTCTTTGTTGTGCTTCTCCGAAAGATCTCTTCAACTTCTGTTTCTCCTTATCAAAAAGTTTAAAACAGTCACGCGTCACAGTGGTACGAGAAGGTATCTTAAAATGAGGTTGTGCTACTTTCATAAAGTTTCTAAAACCTTCCTTCTCGACAAATTTGAAAGGGAGTTCATCCACAATCACCATGCGACATAAAGCTCTCCTACATCGCTCTTGCTCAAATTTCCAGGAAACAACAACCACATCATCTGTATCACCCCCATGAACTGTTTTAAAGCCTATTTGAGTTTGATTTTTATCAACAATTCGAGGCATCTTTGGACATGTTAACATATGAGTAAGCATTGACGTCGTACCATTTTTACCTGAATCAGCAAAATAATCTACACGACAATGCTAACACATGGATTTCTTATTCCCTTCTTCATCAACAAATGATCCGAAATGGTTCCATGCCCAAGATATTTTCTTTCTTTCTTTCTTTACCTTTAACTGAACAGATTTTGTTTGACGCGTAGCATTTGAATTAATGCTTTCATCGACCGGGACAACCACTTCATCAGTAATAATATTTTCAGTCATGTGTATGTCTCTGTTACAAAATGAATTAGACAATAATTAAGGCAACAAATCATGAAATAGTTTCAAGGCAAACCAATTTAACTAAAGAGAAATTAAAAAGATCATCACTGGAAAACAAAAAGAGTTTCTTGAGGAAACTATGAATTAGACAATAATGAAAGCAACAAATCATGAAATAGTTTCAAGGCAGAGCAAATATTCACAATACAGTTTCACAACCTTAGTCGTCACCTAATACTTGTTGTTTTCGTCGTCGTCGCAACTCGCAAATCCTTGTCGTCGCCGACTCGCCGTTCTTTAGGTTTTGAGTTTTGACCTACCTAAAGTAAATAAGTAATTCTAAAAAGTAAAATCTAAAAGTTAAATAACTAAAAGTAGAGAGGAGAGTCTGTTAAGTGTTAAGTAGTGTTATTATTATTTATTGAGTAGGATTTTTATATTTTTCTTCTAATATACAACTAATTATATTAATATTTTTTGTTTAATATTATATATATATAAAACTAAAAATTATTATTATATTCTTAATGGGTTATCGATTAACCCAATAGCCCATTATTAAAAACCAATAACGAACCGATAACCCAATAATTTTTTTTTGTAAAACCATTAAATAACCGTTAACCCAATAACCTAGTAACAATAAACCAATAACACTTTTTTCGGTTCGGTTTTTGCACACCCCTAGTTGGGTTCGTTCACCCACGCGCCAAACATGTTTTATTCAATATAATTTCGTCCTAAAAAGGTTGAGAATTTGATGTTCTTGAGTTGTACTCTTGAATTGCTTTCGTTCTTGAATTTGGGATGAGATTGAGGAGTTCTTGAGAGTTTAAGATCGATTATTAGAGTTTCTTTGAGTTAGATTCTTGTGTATATGTTATGGGTACCTGAATCTAAAGCGATATTGAGAAAAATAGTCGAATTTAGGCAAATTGGGGTTAGAAAACGAAAAAGAAAATTCATCGGATGATATTTGACATTAGTGGCGTGTCGCGCCTCGACTCCCCAGTTTTGAAAATTTATGCTTCATGTCATGGATCTGTCACTAAGCGTTCTGTCTCAAAAGTCATTTTCGAAACTAAAATTTTAAAGTCTCTCCGCATCGCGGACCCACCTTCAAATATTGATTTTTCAGTCTTTTCTCATGTTTAGCTATCTAGAATCATTCCTAAACATCATGAGATCTTTCCAATCACAAATCATAATCCTTGAATCTATAATTCAATTCAAGGATCAGTTAAGAGTCAAGTCATGAGCAGTTAAGATCAAGGTCAAGAGAAGTCAGAGTCAAGTTAAGAGAAGTTCATCAAGTTTTCCAAAAGTCTTTTGCAAATGTTTTAACTTTGTTTTAAGACTTAAGTTTTGAGTTCAGTAAATAGTAAAGTTAAAGTTTTGTTCTTCAAAGAAGTATATGGGGACCAAGTATTCCCAAAGAGATATAAAATGTTTTCACATTTAAATTAGAACGGAAACTGAGATTTCCAAGATAGCCTTTGAGCTAAGTTTTTTAGAACTAATCTCAAATCACAGAAGAAGTATATTTTTTAAACACAAAGAGCTAATATGATATAATATTTTTGGGAGTAGTATTGAGCACCGATGGGGAAGAGTTCATATAACAATCAGCCCCCTTAAACCATGTAGCCATCATGGGTAGAAAAGGGTCATACTTTTCAGATGAATCCTTTTCGCATAGACTAATGGATCCACTTAGTAATTCAGGTCCTATACCTTTGGCCGGGTATAGGATGCGCTGGCAACGTGAGGAAGATCGTTGTATCATCATAATAGCTCTTATGTGATGGTTGTCGGTTACAGAAACTCCCACAGCAGTAATTGCATGGTTCCTCAAGGGGTTCTGCTTAGTATAAATGGGGGTATGGGACTTCATTCATGCATTACACAAGTAGACTTTGAGAGGGAGCATGGTATGTCTTTTATGATATTATGATTATGAGTTGACATCATGTTTTAAACAGTTTTCTTTTTCTTATATTTGCACTTGTTTTAAACTGCTTTATAATGAAATGAGTTCAGTTAAGTACTCATGAGTTGAGAAGAGCCAAGGTAAGTGTTTCTTTCAGATCATTTTCAGGCTTATGTTTATGTTTTAGAATTCCCCTTACATGCTCGTACATTCCATGTACTGATCCATTTGGCCTGCATCTTCTCATGATGCAGACACAGGTATTCAGGATCATCAACAGAAGCTTCGTTGATACATCTGAGAGTCCGAGTTAGCTATGGTGAGCTTCTTTGCTTCCAGAGGATTTCATTTACTTTTCAGTTTAGTCAGGATGTCGTGTGTCTTGTCCCGACTTCCATCTTTATTAGTTAGAGGCTTCATAGATAGTCAGTATAGTTGAGAAGTCTGTATTATTCATTATTTTATCAAATGTTTTAAAGACTTAAGTTGCCTATTTTATGGCGAGTTGAATATATTATTTTTATTCTAAGTTGTTCATTTGAGTTAAAGTTTTGAAAAGTTGAGTTTATTGAATTTTATTCAGTTTTAAACTTTGTATGCTTGAATCACTTTTCTGCTTGTAGTCAGCCAGGATGACGGTTCGCTTGGGGACTAGCAATGGTTCTTGAGTGCCGGCCACGTCCAGGGTGTAGGCTCGGGTCGTGACACACCTACACTAACCCTCCGGTGGGAGAACCAAAACTGCAGCCCAACTAATCAACTTAACCCAAGTAATACACATTTAAAGCTACTAAAGCAAGTTTAAATAACAATAAAAATGGAGTCCCTATAAACTCCAAAGGTTTGAATAAACTAGCCAAACTAATGCGGAAGAACAACCCCTAGGACCTGAAAGTCATTGTACCAAAACTCTACTAATAACAAGTCTAAGAACAAGGGGTACAACCCCGAAACTAAACAACACCTTAAACAAATAGTCTGAGTCCGAAAAAAGTGGACTTAAACAAGAAAGATCCATGGCAGCCCAAAATAAATGGCTCACCCTTGAATCCGGTCACGCTCAATAGTCACCTAACTGAGGTCTATCAATAGCCACCTGAAGATGCCATGTACTCAACAAAGAACAAGCAAGTGTGGTATCAGACACGACCTTAGTGTACTGGTAGGATCACGTGGCTATCCCAAAGGTGAAATATACATAAGCATTCACAACAAAGTAAACCACGCATATACAATATTAGTCATCACTTACAAATAACGCACAATTTCAGAAGTCTCAAGAGATACAATTATCCTTGTAGAGGAACATAGAGTCTTCCAATATCAATCATTATTAGATATGAAAGTAATCATCACAAGTATATACACAACACAATTCAATGGTCCTCTCATGGAACCCAAACTGTTAGCATACCGGTTCGTGGTACCCGATCCAAGTTAGTGTGCCGGAACGTGGCAGCCGATCCCATGTTTATACCAGAACGTGGCAACCGATCCCATGTTTATGCCGGAACGTGGCAATCGATCTCATGTTTATGCCGGAATGTGGCAACGGATCCATTCAACAAGCCACAATTACAATCACAATGTACATTCTCATAATCATACAATCAAGTGTTGATTCATGGCATACAATAATTCGTTCATACTCAATTACATCAGGTGTGATCAATAGGCTTCATTCACATACATACATGCATTACAATGAAGCAATTACAAACATATATCACACCAACATTAAATCACAACCATCACCTACCTCGAATCCAAGCTTGAATCCCCTAAGACACTTGAATCTTCCTTTCCGGATTCTTCCTGCTTGTTCATGGTCTAAAAATATACAATTAACGCAAGGATTAACAATCAAAGGTCTAATTATCCGAATTATAACAAACCCAATAACCCTAGACCAAACCTAAGATCCTAATACCCAATTGAGGGCTTTTCCACTATAAATTGTAGATCAAAACCCTCCCCCATCGATAATTACCCATGAAACTAAGTTCTACAGATTGAAAAATACATTCGGAGAGTGTAAACCTTACCTTTAGCCTCAAGAATGGTGAAAAACAGTCAAGAACTCGTCTGGGGTCGTCTCCTAGCTCTCAAAGTCGAAAAGTGCAGAATAAAACATTTTTGGAGTTTTATTTCCGACTTAAGTCGCGTCTTTCCCGCTACAGCGGGACCCATCCCACTACATCAGCCCCGCCCTGGCGGGAATAATTCTACCACAACGGCTTGCATGGAACAATGAGAAAATTTAAGAATTCCAAACCCCCTTTTCACAACACACCTTCATCCCATGACACTCAGAAAATACCTATTCACATTAAGATCAATTTTGGGAGTTCTACTCACCCGAATTGAATTCTGTAAAGTCGTACGGGTTCCTTAACGTCTTAGCTATTCCTTCGTGTAATCAAATTCATTAATTGATCTCTTATTTGTTACCAGATTTCCCTAGACCTCATTGACTCCGATTTCATCCAAATCTGGACTAGGTTAGGAAATCTCAAGTTACTACGAAAAAGTTTTCTAGCCCCAATTCTTTCCCACTGGCTTTTTCATAACAACAGAATCAGGTCGTTATAATAGATACCAATTTACCCATCACTCGTCCCCGAGTGATCAAATAGGAAAGACTGGCTAAAATAAAAGTAGAGTAATATCTGAAACATCGAATTACTGGGGATACTTGTCTCGTATGTCCTTAGCTTCCGGATATCGTGATCAAGAATTTCAACTGGTTCTTCCTCATACCAAAGGTCTTATTTAACAACACTGAGTCTACCAATTGAATACCTACATATCCTCCCATCCAATGCCTCAATGGAGTCATCACAATACTCGAGTGATAATTATTGTTGTATGTACACTTAACTAACAACAAAGTTATTCCCAATAACCACCAAAGTTGATCGTACACATGTCTGCAACATGTTATCAAGGACTTTGACACAAACATCAGGATGAATTCTTTCTCACATAACCATGATAAAATCTTAAATCAAAACTCGCCACAATTAGAGGTGAACCTGAACCAACCAACACAGAATCATAATACCCAAACAATCATAGTTCTTATCAATATCTCCGTCTCACAACCCAATTTCCCATGAGTTTAAGTTATAAAAATTTTGTTCTGTAGAAATCAGATACTCATCGAGGGATATGTCCAAGCATACAAACCCTCCAACAACACTATCAAAATGCAAGATTTAGAAATTGTAGATTACCTCTCAAGAACAGTAGAATTAGACCCAATGATCCCCACATTCAACCACACATATTCGATGCATGACCTCGACGACAAGATGAAATATTAGATTGTTGGACAACCATAAATACACATGATAGCTCTTCTATGAACTCTCATAAGCAAGTGGTTTATGTCAAACCACTAAAATACTTTAACAACTCCAAGACAACACCATTTATATCATTCGAAATAACGAAATCTTCCCACTCAACCAAGAGAACATTGCAGGATTTGGTACCCCTAATCCACCACTAAGGATCCACCCACAAAAGTGAAAACACACGAGAGCATAACTAGTGAATAATACTAACAACCGTCATAACACTCCAACCATTTACCTTATTATCAACATTAGCTTGTACCTTGAAGATTTTTATGAATTCATGGATCTTCGCTTATCATTGATCGCATCTCCATCGATCTTACAATATTCTTCGCTAAAATTCCATCGTAGTCATTACTAAACTAAAAAATAAAACCAAAACACTTATCATCACACTCGAGCTAATATTTGTACACTCCTTTCTCAAGTCCTTTCCAATAGTTTTTAACCAAATCTGACGGACTTGTGACACTATTACCATAGCCACAACTAAACAAATGAAATCATGCATCTCTGAACCCAATTATCTACCTTTCTAAAGATATCTCTTTAGCCTTTGCAATCAAATAAAATATTCTTGCTCTTGCCTCTCTCTAAAGGCTGTACTACATCCCACTATTTTTCTTCATTATGACTCTCTTTAATTTCTATTCCAATGGTGTCCCACCATCTTTTAAAACTTTCCATACAACCACGTTACTCACCAAATATTAGGAAACCAAGATACTCGCAAGTTGTAATTACTATACAAAAAGTCGCTTAACCAACAATTTTATTTTGTAGTTGCATTTCGTAACAATCGATCACGAACTCTTATTGCCATTACGCTCCGTCAGCCTTGACTATCACTATGAAGTCAACCTTTTTCATCAACACGACACCTCAAACTCAGGTAAACTCATCAAATTCAAGGGACTAACCCAATCTTGGTACGATGCACTTCCTTACTAAAATCTTCAATTTCCTTCACCCAAGTATACTCAATGGAACTTTTTTTATCCATAAGCTTGTCATTCCGGTATTAATCCACTCTATTATGGATTAAGATAAAATCGTTAGTCCTCATACTACCCTTCTTCTTCTTATCAAACAAGACAGGAGTACCCCATTTGGAAACACTAGGACGGATGAACCCTTTATCAAAAAGTTCTTGAATTTGAGCCTTTCTCTTAATTTCACTGGAGCCATACGATACGGAGGGATGAAAATGGGACGAGTGTCAGTTTCCAAGTCAATGCAGAAATCTATATCTCTATATGGAGGCATACCAGGCAAATCTGTAGGAAACACTTCCTTAAAATTCAGACACCACATGAATAGACTCACTAGAGGGAGACTCTATCTCAACATCCTTAATATGAGCCAAATAATCCAAACAACCCTGCCAGTTTCCTAGCCCGAATGGAGGATATGATCTTAGCTAGCTTAGGCTTGTACACCCCTTCCCACTCTAATCTTTCCCTATCGGGGATCTTTAGCGTTACCAACTTAGTATTAAAATTAAGCCTAGTATAATAGGGGGACAACCAAGTCATGCCTAAGATTATATCAAGTCAGTCATATCCAGCATAACTAAATCAACCCAAATTTGAAAATCCATAAACACAACAGGACAACATGATATACATGGGTGACTATAACTGACTCTTCAACTGGGGTAGAAACATGGATGGGGGCATCAAGTATAACACAAACCACATCAAATCCCAAGGCAATTGAACTAACATATAAAAATAAGTATAAACCGGATCAAACAAAACAATAGCCCTCCAGGAACAGACAAGAGTAGCTTTTGTGACCACTGCATCACACCCTCAAACTCGGTCTTACCCAGAAAAACATAAAATTATGCCATGTCCTCTTGACGAGCAACTTTATTGCCTGGCTGCACTATTCCTCTACCTGTATTACCATTTCCCCGGCCTCCACGACCTCGTTAATTTCCTCCTCGTATGTCCCCAGGTTCTCCTTAATTTTAACACACTTTATAACTTATATTCGATTGATGAACACTGAATTAGATCGCGGGGGTTAGTTTGGGTATGATTCGGGGTCCATAATTGTAACTAGGGGAAAACGGGAGAGATAAAGCTAAGATTCTGTCTCGCCCTGTGCCGCTCTGGCGGGAGAAATCCCACACTGGCAGTCTCACCTGGCGGGGGGAAATCCCGCCCCAGCGACCCTGACGGAAACAGAACCCCTGCCAACAATTTCTGGGGTTCCTCTCTTTTCTATATTTCCCTTAAATTTCCCAGCTATAACTAGGCATTTAAGAAAATCCCTTTAGCTAGGACAATCATTGTCTACCCCTCGGTCAACCCAAAGAAGTACGCACTTTAGAATCCTTTTACATCGTTTCAAAACTACCACACACATATCCCCAGGATATACCCAAACTCTCACAAGGTTATCAGTTAGTCACAACGCACGTCCAGATTTCTCGCTTACAAACCACATTATAATTTATCTAGACCCTTGCACCTAATCTTGTGATGACTTTCTTTTCACAACAAGTTTCACGACACTCAAGCAGTAACAACTTGCAGATAAGTACAAATTCTTTAATTAGTTTGTTCCATAGACGACCGTTACTGATCATCTATGCATTATATGGCCCATAAGGCCAGATATCAATTTAAACCTTCTCAGTTCCAATTAACTTGCTTGTGTCCCTTCAGTCGGGACTACGACGTCTAGTTCACTTCATTGAGATACCAATTGGAATCGGGAGATACCAATTGGACTCAACTCATACCACAAGCGACAGTAGTAGCTAGCGATCCCCACAGAACTGCTAATTTCAATCATAGAACTTGGTCGAACCCAATTCTTAACCGCCTCAACCTTTAACTGAAGGTAACAAGACCTTAAATCAATCTTAAGAGAAAATCGATGCACCTTGCAATTGGTCAAAAATGTCATCTATCTGAGACAATGGATACTTGTTCTGAATGGTGACCCTATTTAATTGTTGGTAGTCTATACACATCCTCTCTTGCTAGTGATGGTGTTACCACTTTTGCTGCTCTAGTTCGGACCATAGAGTGAAGGAGGAAAGATACCAATTTGTATCACCCAGATATCAATTGGATTCAAGTCATAACATGAAGGAGTAGAAAGAAGTGAGTTTTTCCTAAAGTCTTATAGCCTCTCGAAGAAAAGTATGGACGTCATCGTACCATTCCGCAAGACTCTACTAGACTCATTTTGGTACAGTGAGATCAACGAACCTAGGGCTCTGATACCAACTTTGTCACGACCCTGACTGTCATGAGTGGCACCCACACTAGCCCTCCGCTGGGAGAACCAAAACTACAGCCCAACTAATCAACTTAACCCAAGTAATACACATTTAAAGCTATGGAAGCAAGTTTAAATAACAATAAAAATGAAGTCCCTGTAAACTCCAAAGGTATAAATAAACTAGCCAAACTAATGTGGAAGAACAACCCCTAGAACCTGAAAGTCATTGTACCAAAAATCTACTAACGACAAGTCTAAGAATAAGGGCTAAAACCCCGAAACTAAACAACACCTTAAACAAATAGTCTGAGTCCGAAAGGAGTAGACTTAAACAAGAAAGATCCATGGCAGCCCGAAAGAACTAGCTCACCCTTGAATCCGGTCACACTCAATAGTCACCTAGCTGAGGTCTATCAATAGCTGCCTGAAGATGCCCTATACTCAACAAAGAACAAGAAAGTTCAGTATCAATACACAACCACAGTGTACTGGTAGGATCACACGGTTATCCCAAAGGTGAAATATACATAAGCATTCACAACAAAGTAAAACACGCATATACAATATTAGTCATCACTTACAAATAACGCACAATTTCACAAGTTTCAAGAGATACAATTATCCTTTTAGAGGAACATAGAGTCTTCCAATATCAATCATTATTAGATATGAACGTAATCATCACAAGTATATATACACAACACAATTCAATGGTCTTCTTAGGGAACCCAATTTAATGGTCTTATCATGGAACCCAAACCCAAACTGTTAGCATACCGATTCATGGTACCCGATCCAAGTTAGTGTGTCGGAACGTGGCAGCCGATCCCATGTTTATGCCGGAATGTGGAAACCGATCCCATGTTTATGCCGGAACGTGGCAACTGATCTATTCAACAAGCCACAATCACAATCACAATCACAATCACAATGTACATTCTCATAATCATACAATCAAGTGTTGATTCATGGCATACAATCATTCGTTCATACTCAATTACGTTAGGTGTGATCAATAGGCTTCAATCACATATATACATGGATTACAATGAAGCAATTACAAACATATATCACACCAACATGAAATCACAATCATCACCTACCTCAAATCCAAGCTTGAATCCCTAAGGCACTTGAATCTTCCTTTCCGGATTCTTGTTGTTTGTTCGTGGTCTAAAATATACAATTAACACAAGGATCAACAATCAAAGGTCTAATTATCCGGATTATCACAAATTCAATAACCCTAGACCAAACCCAAGATCCTAATACCCAATTTAGGGCTTTTTCCATCATAAATTCCAGATCAAAACCCTCCCCCATCGATAATTACCCAAGAAACTAAGTTCTACGTATCGAAAAATATATTCGGAGAGTGAAAACCTAACCTTTAGCCTCAAGAATGGTGAAAAACGGTCAAGAACTTGTCTGGGGTCGTCTCCTAGCTCTCAAAGTTGAAAAGTGCAGCATAAAACATTTTGGGGTTTTATTTCCGACTTAAGTCGTGTTTGTCCCGCCGCTATAGCGGGACCCATCTCGCTACAGCGGCCCCGCCCTGGCGGGAATAATTTCGCCACAGTGGCTTGCACGGAACAATGAACAATTTTAAGAATTCCAAACCCCTATTTCACTACACACCTTCATCCCATGACACTCAGAAAATATCCGTTCACGCTAAGATCAATTTTGGGAGTTCTGCTCACCTGAATTCAATTCCTTAAAGTCGTACATGTTCCTCAACGTCTTAGCTATCGACTCATGTAATCAAATTCATTAATAGATCTATCATTTGTGACCAGATTTCCCTAGACCTCATTGACTCCGATTTCGTCCAAATCTGGACTAGGCTAAAAAATCTCAAGTTACTACGAAAAAATTTTCTAGCCCCAATTCTTTCCCCATTGGCTTTTTCATAATGACGGAATCAGGTCGTTACAATCCACCCTCAAATAGGATACATTGGGTCCTTCCACCCTAAAATAGAATGCATTGGGCTCATTCACCGTAAAATTGAATATATCAGGTTTGTCCGCCTTCAAATAAGACTTTTTGGGTTAGTGTGCCCTCTAATAAGACATTTTAATCTCATTTGTCTCTAATGAGACTTCTCACCATGCTTTAGTTATTTATTTATATTTAAAATATACATATGCTCTTTATGCTATCTTTTAAATTTCTTAAAAGTTTATTTGTCTCTACACATCTCACAATGCCTTAATTACTTCTTTTATACATGTGAGCACTACAATGCTATTTTTAAGTTTCTTGAAAAACTTTTTTTTTCCTAATGAGACAACTCGCAATGCATTAATTATTTATTTTATACATATGAGCAATGCATGCTATCTTTTAATATTTTGAAAAGCTTATATGTTTCTAATAAGATATTTCACAATGTCTTAATTATTTATTTATTTTTAAAATATACTCATATGCACTGCATGCAATTTAAATTTCTTGAAAAAATTCAGTTATAACCATACCCTCACTCGGATTTCCTTAGTCTTCATCTCAAAGAAAGAAGTAAGAGCTATAAGGGCCTAAAACTGAATCCGCATTCCGGTCTGTTTATATTACGTTTACTAACGAGCTTTCAAGGGCGCATAATTTGAAGCAGTTATTTAAGATTAAATGAATGCAATATATTCAATTAGTTGCATCTGGAACATTGTTTCATAATGAACGCATCTTCCTTATGATATTTTTCGAAAGATATTTATTTATGTTTCTAGCTTTATATTATTTCCTAACAATTTTGTCAAGATTTGGTAGAAAGCATAATCCACATGCAGCAACAAGAGACACAATGCAATGTGGAACTTTATATAAGCAGTGAACTGGGGTAATTTTTTGAGAAAGTTCAACTTTCCAGCAAAGGTCAAAGGTCTACCTCGAACTCTGCTCGACTCCACTCTGAAATACTCTCCTAGATCATAATACCCAGTAACGTCATAGTTTAGCACTGGGCAAACCTTGTCTTATTTGTTGGTTGGGACAAAACGGGCTACTATGTCAACTTCTTTATCCAAAAACTCTTACAAGAGGGACAAACTATTGACACCCAATTTTGATCCCCCTTTCATCAAATTACATTTTTTGAGCTTATAAGTTAATAAATTATTTTACCATTATTTCCTATTATTATCATTATTATTACGACCTGGTAGTATTACTATTATTATTATTAATAATTTCTATTATCGTTATCTCATTTTAAGTTTCTTACTTGTTAAATTGGTTATAAGTCAATATTTTGTATCTATATTTATGCTACATTATTAGAGATAAGTTATAATATTAATAATATAATTTCTACATACAATTATATATTATTGTATAATTTGTATTAATATATCAGCGCTTATATTATTGTATCCGTTTGAGGGATTTCTGTAATTATGAACTTTTAAGGGATATATTGTAATTTTGTCTTAAAAGTATGTGATTTCTGTAATTTTCCCTATGTATAACTTACATAAATCCCATAGTGTAAGACTCAAATTACATTCTATTCCTACCCTTTTCTATTTTACAAAAATCCCCTAAAAAATTAGCCATTCGGATACATAATTAGTTGTCCAGATACATAATTGATTGTCTGGATACATTAATTCCGCCTTCAATATGTGCCAGTCTGTTGCGCTAAAACATAAAATAAATTTGAAAATCTAATTAAATCCCATAAATTATGCTTACGTTTCTTCTTACTATCAATTATATAGATGCTAATCCTAACATAACAAAGAAATTTGAAATTCAAATCCCTTCTCCCTGTTCATCGAAGAAACCTTTTAAAGTGATAAAGAGATACGAAGTTGTGATGCGTGGAATTGTGTGTGTTGAAGGTAGAAAAGGGGACGCACATGCTCTTAACATGCTTGAATAGAAAATTGATGATTCCTGTTACATACAGATAACAATATATATAGTTGATGCAAACAGTTCGGATGTGAATATGAAACAATTGTACCGGTATAAAACTACTCTAATAGTTGTAATGGCAAAATACAAAATAGATCATAGCTTCAATTTTTGAGTTAAAATATCTGATAACAAAAGGTATGTGGCCAGAATTATTGTGTTATAATACACTTTTTTTTTTACTTTTTGAAAATGTGTTTGTTAATATATTAGTCATGTTACATTATTAATTACAACTTGATACATTGCTAGTTTGCCGCATATGTGTTGATTTTTTAGATCTGTGTATCAGTGTGTGGTTATCATAAAGTATCATGTACATGTTAATTCGTTCTTCTTATTTTTTTGTATATCATTATAGAGGCATGGGTAATTAAGACACACACTTTTAAAAAAAATTATTTTTTGAATATGTTTGTTAATATATTAGTCATGATACATTGCTAGTTACAACTTGATACATTACTAGTTCGCCGTATATGTGTTGGATTTTTAGATCTGTGTATCAATGTGCGATTATTATAAAGTATCAGATACATGTTAATTTGTTCTTCTTATTTTCTGTAATGTATCATTATAGAGGCATGAGTAATTAAGACACACACTTTTTTTGTTTTTTTAAATGTGTTTTTAATATATTAGTCATGATACATTGCTAGTTACAACTGATACATTACTAGTTTGCCGTATATATATTGAATTTTTAGATTTGTGTATCAATGTGTGGTTATTATAAAGTATCAGGTACATGTCAATTCGTTCTTCTTATTTTTTGTAATGTATCATTATAGAGGCATGGGTATCAATTAGTTGATGTGTATCTGACACATATAATTTGTTGTGGACAATAACATATATTAGTCACTAAATGTATTTATGGTCCATTAAGAATATTGATAATAAAGTATCTTAAACTTTTTTTTCTCTATTTTTTGGAATGATACATGAAATAATGCTTCTTTTAAATGTATTTGGTACAATTACAACTATGTATTAATGTGTTTTTTGGAAGACTGTTGTTGGAGATTGAAGACATTTGTTAGGAAAAAGTTGGATATATTCAAAGTGAGGTACTTCGATAGTGAATATGAAGGATTCAATGTCGAATATGGACGATTGATCAGTTTCAGAATGCGTTTTGGAAGAACTTGTCTTGCCATCAAGATACAAAAGGATGCCTGGACGACCAAGGAAAAGAATAAAGAAAAATTCAGATGAAAAAAGCTAACCACAAACACAAATTGTTATGGGTGTTGTAGATAAGAAGGTCACAACCGAAGAACTTGTACTTTCTTTTCCGAGAGATGGTTGACGATGTTTTTATCTAGAATACTGTGATGTTTCAGATTAATAATTTTCAAACTGTTACATTTCGATTTATAGATTTTTCACTATTACAAATATATACGTTACAAAGTATCGTTAGCTTATTAATTTCTGATACAATAAATTGAAATCTTACAATTTCAAAATAAACATGATACATGCTGAACTAGTTGAAATTATATTGGAACTAAAATGTGAACATAATTCTAGATGATACATAATTTTAACTACATAGTATCTTTCGCTTTAGTTGATACTTAATGATAATAAATGGTAACTGATACTCAATATCAAATGATGTTGTATACAATATATTTGAATCTCTGTAGTTTACACCCATCATATAATTTGAACTTTAGTCTTTTATACATTGATCATACATATACAAAATTAGACGAAAATTAGAATTTTATTTGTAAAAAAGAGTAATTGATGTTGTATACAATCTGACATTTATTTGAATCTGGTATAGAATGTAAGATCATATATTCATTAAATGTTATTTAAGTATCATAAATTCAACTATTTTAGATTATGATGCATTGTTATGCAGATTACATCCCATCATATAATTTGAACTTTCACCTTTGATACATTAATCATAATATATCAACAAAATAGACAAACATTAGGTTTTTTTAATGTAAAAACGGGAGATTTAAAACAAGATACATAACAATATGATATTATATCTTTCACAATAATGTATCAAATTTAAAGCAACTAAACACAGGGGAATACATAAATTTAAAATAAAGAAATAGATACTAAATGAATTGATATTTGAATATCTTGATATAAATGTATAAGTTGAATACATTGATACAAAAGTATATCAACGAATAAATATATTTGATTATATTGATACAAGAAGTACAATAGTGAATTGATACCTTTAAATATATTGAGACAAATGTCTAAAAATGAATAAATACACAAAAATTAAATCAAAAACAACAAAAATTCATCCCGATCTAAAAAAAAATCGTAAAAAATACATAAACAAGTTGAAACGCTCACTCACCCATCGTGTTGGGCATAACAAATATATACACAAATTGAAACATTCACCCATAAACATAGTCTATTACTCATTTGATCTCACAAAAGAAATATACACTAGGATATTGTGGTACAGGGAAGGAGGAGGAAGAAAAGGTTGAAAACAATAATGACCGAAGAAGAGCCATGACGAGATTAACTAAAAAAAATACAAACCAAAAAAGAAGTTACTTAATTGTGAGAAATTCTGAATCGTTGGAGATTCACATTAAGAATCGAAATCAATTTGAATTTTTTTTACGTTTTGAAAGGAAAAGAGAAAGAAGTGTGAAGGTATCAGAGAAAATTGATGGGGAAAAAAACGCAGAACATCAAATTGAAGACGATGAGACTACCTATTTTCAGATTTGAAATTGGTTGACTGGAGAGAGAAACATTTTGAAATTCAAATTATGATGAATGAGATAACTGATTTGATTGTGTGAGTGAAAATATGGAGAGATTGAAGGAGTGAATGTAGGAATGAAAAACGTGGGTTTGGAGTAAAAGATAGGGATTTTTGTATTATTCTGAAATGGTAGGGAAAAATTGAGAATATGGTAAATCATGATGTGTATTTAAGTAATTTATCCTTATAATATTAGATATCCATGTTTTCTTCACAAATTTGAAGCCCAAATTGTCAATTAAATCAGCTCACAATTGGCCCATTATCTATCCGAAATAACTAGGCCTAATCTGCCAAAGTAACTTGGCCCAATCTTGCCTAATTACCCATTCTCTTCATTCTGTCCTAGAGAAAAAAAAATAGGGTTCAAGAGTTTTTAGCAGCGTAGCCTGTCTCCTTTCTTTCCTATCATTGTCAGAAAAATAACAAGTTTTGTGTCAACCATGGACAGGAGTTAGGCACTCCTTTTTCGTGCTAGTCAATCACATGAATTTTGCAAAATCTGTCCTAAAAGCTTCAAACGTTTAAATTGGAAGACAATTTCAAAATTTGAAATTTTATTTCCCGCTCAAGAACTCTGATTTCGCCCTTTAAATACTTGTATTTAGAGTCCATTTGAACAAGATTTTTAGCCACTGTTTTGCCCTAAAAGTTTTGAAGCGGCCTCATCCCACTCTTACACTCTTTTTATTTATCCTTCTGTTGCTATTTTTGGATTTGAACTTTCTAATCTTATCGTTCGAGTTCGAGAATAGACCTGCGATTGAAGCACCTTAGTTCACTTCCCAACACAAGGTCAGTTATTATCTTTTCCTTCCTGTTCGAAATTTAATGTTTTATATTCATGTTTTGATACCTGCTATGAAGTATGAATATATTTCTATCTTTCTTTTATTTCGACTTCTGGATATGGTGAGCATACCTATGCAGTATGTCTCTAGTAGTTTTGTTTCTCACTTATCGTTTGTGAAAACTAGTCTTACTATTGATAATTCGTTTCTTTAATCATTTGAACACATATTTATTTTATTCATATCCTGTTCTTCTACATTAGAAATCACATATTTTTTGTGTCCTGTACATAAATGTTGTTGTCTATTATTTTGTATGGTGATGAGATTCAGTTTGAATAATTTCTTTTGAGATTTATTAAAAAATTTATGCCTAGGAGTCATTATCTGTGTTCACTATTAAAAAAATCATTATCAAGTTCCTATTCATGTTAATTATTATCTATGTCTATTATGTACGTCATCCTTTTGATTTTCGACTTATTGTATAGGCGAACTAGCATATTTCCCCTCTAAAAAATGTTTAGACGTCTTGATATTAGGAAGTAGTTTACTTGGTTACGATACCCATCTATGAATAGTCACCCCTTACTCTGTTTCAGTTTTGTTTTGTGATTAGAATACTACGTGTGCTCTAAGAAAAATGGTTCACTTTAGCTATTATAGAAGTATTGTTAAAAGATGCATTTATGTTTTGTTTGAGAACTGAAACTATTTTCCTTCATATTCTAGACAGTATGAATTAAAGAATTATTGCATTTTAGTTCATATGCATCATTTTTATTGTTTGCCCCCAAGTTGACGATCATTTAGCATCTGCATATTCTGTATGAAGAGACGTGTTGAAAGGATATGGTGTTGGTTTTGTTTTTGTTAAAATCATGTTGCAGATCATGTACTTTGGGAGCAAAGATATAGAGTTGTGGTTGTAAACACACACGGCCTCCCTCCCTGCAGCTTCACTTTTTAGCTTTCTGCATACGAAACATAGATTTTAATTAAGTTTTTTCCCTAATCATTTAATTAGTATAATTATATGTATAAGTTTCCTTCTAAATTATTTTACTGATGGTTGTGTAAAAAGCTGGCAGGATCATGGTTTAAAAGTTATGTTCTTTGTAGTTTAAATCTGTGGAACTTGAGAGTTAATATTGTGTTCAAAGACATGTATGGTGGCTTGGTTGTTTTGAATTTGGGTTAAAGTTACCAATTGCAAGACAAGTATCTTAATAAGCTTTGCACGTTTCCGTGTTTTAGATAGCATATTCGTTATAAGATTTTACTTGGATCTAGATTTGATTTGTTCAATATCATTTAAAGTCAATTCTTTTTACAAATCTCTTTACTCTTTCTTTCCTTGCATGAACTTTAGGAGCAAAAATGGAGTCTCTTCGAAAGACTCTTAGTGTCGTACATTCTCTTGCCACTGCTAGATTTGAAAGTGTGCATCCTCTCTTCGACTTTGTGTCTCCCGCCTCTCAAAATCTCATGCAAATAGGCATGGAAAAGTAGCAAAAAATTCTGAAATTTATACCTTTTTAGTTTGTCATTTCTATTATATTTGTTTTTAGTGATGCTTGTGAATATGTCTTATGCGACACTTTTCTTGCTCTTTGATTGTTATTCTTGGGATTAATCTTTAGTTTTCATTTGGTAAGCTTTTAAAGCATTTTATTTGCATAAGTTGAACCAAGTAGATTTTATTTTTTTTAGAAAAAAAGTTTTGTTAAAACTTGGCAGTATCTTTCACAAAAAAAAAAATATAGTAAAAATGTTTTGGTCTAAATTATTTTTTCCTAATGCATTTTCGAAAGGAAACATCTTATGAATCCGTGAGCAGAGGTCACTTTTTATCACATTTTTAGCCATGAATTAAGGATCAACAAAATTGGTTTACACAAATTATCTTTTCTTAGGTCTTTACCATTCTAATCCAAATGCAAAAGAGTGTTTAAGGTTAAAATATTTTCCAATTTGGTTACTCTTTTATTTAACCTTTTATCACCCATATTTAGTTTTTAAACTAATTAACCTATGTTTGGCCGGTTAACTATTTTTTAACAGATCTTAAAGGATGCGTTACACCTTCTCTTTAGGTTAAATTAGAATTCTTACTTAGAATCACATGAAGTTAAGTAGACCGTAATTTAGAGTTAATTTTAGCATAACTTTAGTTAATTATTTAGGTGTCCTAATAAACCGTTAAAAATAATTAGGTGACGACTCCTTAAGTTAATTAATTTAGGAATCACCAATATGTTGTAGACCTATTTGACGAGAGTTAAAATGGGGAATAACCTGTATTCCTCAATCTTTTAGCATTTTTCTATGGTATGACCCGCAATTTCAATATTCCTAGTTAAGATAAATTTTATGTACAACAAGAAGACTAGCTAAGATCGCAATTACAAAAAATAGTCGTTGTCATGGAGTTTTCATCTGTGGTATCCCTTTGTATGTTTTTGCTTGTAATATATTCTTCAACATTTGATAAACCTCCTTATTGTGCCTATGTGAGCATATGAGTTTAAGCTATCTTCCTTTGCATTAAGAATGTTTAGATTTTGAGAAATATGCTACTCCATTAAAAGGAGCACTTAATTTCTTTGATTTTTCAAATTTAAGTCCTTAAATAGGAATTTCTTTTGGAATAAGCAGTTCTAATGTATTTATAATTGTATGATATTTTTTTTATAGCCTAGTTATATTCCATGTTGTCAAAATATGTATCACTTTTATATTCATTTATAACACTGTCCTATACATGGAAGGGAGGAGTTATGCAAATATCACAATGCTCCACACCATGTTGTTGTTACAGATCCTTGCATACATAATCTGCATTGCTATGCTATTAGCTGTCATATTTTTCTTTTTTAATTACTACTTGATTTGCTTGAGCCAATAGTCTTTCAAAACTACTTCTCTATCTCAGAGAGGTAGTGGTAAGACCAACGTGTACTCTACCCTCTCCAGATCTCATTTTGTGAAATTTCATTGGATTTGTTGTTATTGTTGTTGTATGTAGGTCCATACATGACACACAGAGCATCGATAAAAGATGCTTTTATTTATTTTGGAACAACTCCAATAAAGGTGAATACATCTTGTTGAATATGTCATTCTTTCAATACCTTATGTTTTAATTTAATGAACATAACTCTCCTAACAACAATTCTAGAAGTGTTTGAGAGGTTAGAGTAGAGTTTTATCTATTAAAACCAATTTAGAAAATGTTCATTTGTTTTTATACCCTGAAATGGATTTTACTTCTTTAATTAATCATTCCTTCTTTTTTTGTGCAGCTTGTTTGTCCTTAACATTTCTTGATTTAACTGAAAGTGGTAGTTTTGATCATATCAGGTAATTTTCTCTCTCAATGGGATGTTTCCTATTTCGATATCATTGTTCTTATGTCTCCTTTTGTTATGAATTTCATATATAAATCATATTTATTGAGCTTGAACTTAGAAGAGGTTTAGGGTTCTATTCTATTTAACTACAAATTTTTAAACTTGATTACCCAAAAATAAAAGAAGGTTGACCTTGATGGTGTGATTGAAGGTTTCTTCTTTATGAATGTTGATTTTGAATAATGGAAAGCTTACCAAGTATTTAGGCCAACAAATGTGGTTTTTAAAAATTTAAGGCGAAATAGTCTGATGAACCTTTATACTTATATCAGTTTGTATTCTAAACTCTTCTACTTACACCTTTGTCATTTGGACTCTTCAACTCAATTAAAATGAGACTTTTAAGCCCCTCCAACCTTGTGTGTAGCTCACTCTCCTTTATATAATTGACATGACATATCCACGTCAGATATATTAATGCCACATCATAATTATTTCATAATTATTTTTTTAAATTATTAACCAAAATTATTTAATAAAGTGTAAAATAATAACATTTTAATTTATTATTGGCATTTCTAATTCTCCCTATTTCACGACCAAACATCGTCGGCGTCGTCGCCATTTTTGCCGACGAAATCACATATACTTTCTCCCTCACCCATCTTCATCTCTACCGCACACCATCACTATTTTTCTTTCCTCCAACCTCCACAGTAACAACAACCTAAATCACCGCAAAACCAGATCTGACCAAACTTTTCATAATCCTCACACCCAAATTGCTTACAAATACAATTTCACACCAACTTATGCCGTGAAACTCGTCGAAATCTACCCATTATAGTTTCTCCCCTTCCCATTGTTTCATGGCCCAAACCATCACCACCGTCGCCATTGTTGCCGGCGAAACCACTCATATTCCTTCCTTTACCTGCCTTCATCTCTGCCACACGTCACGACCATTTTTCTTTTCTTCTCCAACCTCACAAAACCAACAACCTAAACCAACACACCAGATCTAGCCGAAAAATAGATTTTGGAAAAAAAGAAAAAAAGGGTTGGGCAAGGGATGAATATGGCTGAAAATGAGGTGTAATGGGTGAAGAAGGAGTTTTTTAATTAATGGTTTAATTTTTATTTTTTTTATAATTTTAAATATTTTTTAAGTAAAAATTCTCCTCACTCGCCTTAATAGACGTGTAGTTACACACTTTTGCCAAGTCAGACATCTTATTGCCACATAAGACTGGTCAACGGTCAGAGGGGTTTGTTAAATTGTGTTTTATTGAGTTTAAGGGTCCAGATGACAAAGGTGTAAGTAGAAGGGCTCAGAATACAAATTGATACAAGTATAAGGGTTCACCAGACCATTTCGTCAAAATTTAAATGCCACAACATCGAGAGTGTGTACTAATGGTCAATGAAGTGATTGAGAACCCTGAGGTCTCAGGTTTCTAACTCAGCGGAGACAAAAAATACTAGGTGATTCTTTCCATCTGTCCTAATCTTAATGCACAAAGTTACCTGATACTTGTTGTTGGTGGGAGGTGGCAAAACTAATGCATTTTCACCACTTCTAAGTTTGTAATTTTTCAAAAAATAATCATTGTCATCCTATGACAGCATGGGGGACACATTTGAGAAATTGGTGACATGAATGGCTTGGTATTCATACAGTGTAACAAAGAGGTGAAGACAAAGTGTCAAGGAGTACTATTATGCATACTTAGCAAAAACAGGTCTTGCATTAGTCAAATGGTTGCTCTGAATCGTGTTTGAGAAGCTTTTTTTTGTCAATATTTAGCATTAGCAGGGACACATTAAGGTAAGACAACTAGATGAACTAACAAAGTAATCTAGCAAATCCAGTATCATATTAAAGACATCAAGACAATGCACTACAACAATTAAACATATCCCGTCATCAACACTATGGTCTAAGAAAATTCAAGATTTCCCGGCTAATAATAGTATAATAAAAAGAGAGAAGTTCCTATATTATATTTCCTCGTAAATTTCTTCCTCTGCATAAATCTTGATGAAATATTCTGACATCCAAGATTGTGTATATATTCATTTTCTCAACTGGCAAGGTTGAGCACGCATACATCAAATAAATCAATTCTACCACCTTCCAAATTGAACCACTTGGACCTATTATATGGTGACTCCTTGAAATCATTGAATTGTTTTAAGACGTTACCACAATCCATTCCTCTTATTCTTTGTTCCTTCTCTTTCTTTTCTAATTTTCTTAAATAATAATTTGTTGGTCCGTTAGTTTTTCTTTTAATTTCTTGGTCATATTATAATATTTATGGAAAAGGGCGTAAAACTACCCTTTAAGTATTTGAAATAGATTAAATATACCCTTAAACTATTTTTTGGCTCAAAAGTACACTTCTTGTCATACTATTGGACCAAACTTACCCTTATTTTTAACGGAAGAAATGTGGCATCCCATGTGTTTATTAATATGCCACATAGACCTCCACATGTGAACGCCCACCCCACCCACCTCCACATAGATGTTTTAAGAGCCCTAATTTCACCATTTTCCCACATTTCATCAATTTCTTAAAAAAGACCCAAAGAAGGTTCCTTTCACAAACCCTAATTTCACCTTGAAGATTTACACAAGAACATTATTCAGAGCACAATGAGTGCAACATTATTCGTGAGCTTGTCAAATCTTGCTGTTTTTTGTTGCGTATGCCATATTAAAAATTCTAATGTAACCAACATCAGTTTCATAGTTGTAACGACCGGGTTCCATCGTTATAGAAATGCCAACGGGGGAAAATTTGGGGCCGAAAAACTTTTTCGTAGTATTTGTATATTCCCAATCTTGTCCAGATTTGGACGAAATCTGGTAACAATCGGGTGAGTTGTTTTTTATTTTGATTGCATGAGTAGTTAGATAACTTGTTTAGGAAACTGTACGACTTTACAGAATTGAATTCGGGCGAGTAGAACTCCCGGAACCGATCTTAGCGTAAAGGGTATTTTTTCTGATCGTCGTGGGTTAGAGGTGTGTTGTGAAATGAGATTTTGGAATTCCTTTTGTGCCGCCTTGGTGGGAGTTTGGTCGCTATGGCGGGCCGCTATAACGGGATATGGGGCGCTGTTGTGGGTACGACGAGACTTAAAATCGTAGGTAAAAGATGAATAGCTCACTGGTTCAAGAATGCCGCTCTGGCGGGAATATGGGTCGCTTTGGCGCCGTCGCTACAGCGGGGTGAGGGCCGCTGTGGTGTGTCAGACGCGACTTATTGTCGTTAATTAACCCTTAAACAACCTTATTTGGCAATTTTTGACTTTTAGAGCTAAGGAACGACCCTCGGGTGACTCATACTCGTTTTTCACTATTCTTGAGGCTAAAGGTAAGCTTTTCACTCCCCGATTCCGTTTCTCGATCTGTAGAACGTAATATAATGGGTGAATATTGATGGGGGAGGGTTTTGTTATAGATTTTATGGTGGAAACAACCCTAAATTGGATAATTGGGATCATGGGTTTGATCTAGGGTTCATAGAATTGTTAGTAGTTCGAGTAATTAGTGATTGTTTATTAATTCCCGTATTATATTAATTGTTTGTAGACCAAGAACAAGCGGAATGAATCCGGATAGGGAAGGATCAAGTTTCTTAGGGTTTCAAGCTTGTTTCGAGGTAGGTGATGGTTGTGATTCTATGTTTGGGTGATGTATGTTTGTTCTTGCTTCATTATGAAACGTGTGTATGTGTGAATGTTGCAATGTTGATCACACTTGTTGTAAGTGAGATAGATGAATATCACTGCCATAAAATCATGACTTAAATGTATGATTTTGATGATGTACTTGTGTTTGTGATTGTGGTGTGTGAATGGGATCGGATTGCCACGTTCTAGCATAACTAACTTGGATTGGATTGCCATGTTCCGGCATAAATATGGGATCGGATTGCCACATTCCAGCATAAATATGGGATCGAATTACCGCGTTTCGGCATGCTAACTGTTTGGGTTTGGATTCCATGAGAGGATCAATGATGTGGTGATAAATATGAAATGCGTTGTTGATTCTTCATGTTGATGATGTTGTATATGTTGATATATATGCATGTGGTTATAATGTTGTTTGACTTGCTTATGTTACACTAGTGGGATAGCCGCGTGATCCTACCAGTACACTGTGGTTGTGTACTGATTCTACACTTGCTCTTATTTTTGTTAAGTACAGGGCATCTTCACGATACTATTGACAGACCTCACTTAGAAGATCAGTGATCGTCGTTTCGATTCAAGAGTGAGCCAATTCTTCCGGGCTGCCATATGATTCTCTTTTGTCTATGTCCATCATTTCCGGACTTAGATATTTGTTCTAGTTAGTTGATTAGTTCATTAGTTTGGGGATATATCCCTTCTTGTTTAGACTTGAATCATTTGTCTAGATGTTTTGGTACATTGACTTTCAGGTTCTTGGTTGTTTATTCCGCATTTGTTTAGTTAATTAACTTGCTTCAGTAACTTAATTGCCTTAGTTTGAGTTGTAGTAGTGGTTCTCCCACCGGATGGTTAGTGTTGGTGACAATAGTTCAATTTTTTAGCAATCTTTTACAGTTAATGGCACTTCATAGTTCAAACTTCAAATAACCTCCCCCATCCCTAAGTTGAACCAATAAAAAAGTTTAGATGTCATTTTCTTTGCTTGTCAATCATCCTTCTTATTTCTGAACACTAGTTGCCTCACTTCAATGCCATGCTTTTGTTTACTTTTCTCTTTTTTTTCTTGTCTTCAGATAAGTTGAAAGCAAAGAATTCATTACACATAAAGGAAGTGTATAAAGAGGGTCCAACCAAATTGCAGCCAAGACTTTTATATTTCATGATTTTGTAGCTGCGACTAAAAAATTCTGAGGTGATTATCTTCTTGGAAAATGAGGCTTTGGTAGAGTTTAAAAAGGGGTGATCGAGTCCAATCAGGTCGATACTCATCAACTCTTTTTGATTTTTACTAATAATTCAATGTAACAAAGAAATCAATAGTTTGGTTTGCCTCTAATCTACCAGATTCTGTTGCACTCACTATTATCTAAATAATGTTGTTGCACAAATCTTCAAAGTGAAATTAGGTCTGGTGGAATGAAGCTTCTTTGGATATTTTTTAAGAAAATGATGGAATGTGGGAAAAGGGTGAAATTAGGGCTCTTAGAATGACTATGTGGAGGTGGGCTGGCACATGTGGAGGTCTATGTGGTGTATTGATACACACATGGGATGTTACATGCTCTTACGTTAAACAAAAGGGTAAGTCTGGTCCAATAGTAAGACGGAAAGGGTACTTTTGAGCCGAGAGATAGTTTAAGGGTATATTTAATCGATTTTGAATAGTTGAAGGGTAGTTTTGATCCTTTATCGTAGTATTTAAGTTGTAAAATTAAAGTACACTATGAGGTAGGTTATTTGTAAATTGTTTTTGGTGCAACCTACATTCATGATTGAAATATTAAGATGAATAATAATTTTAAGGCCCAAAACTTTACATAATTGAATTATTTGTTTATAGGCAAATTTACAATAGATTACTAATTTACTATTTATTATGATTTTAGCATTTTACAAGTATCTTTTGGTTCAAAACACTTGCTAATCATTGACACGACATCAACATACAATGCTCATTCATAGAAACTACAAAAAATAATTATATATATATATATAAAGTAATAAAATCCTTAAACTCAACCTAATTTCCGATCTTAATCTCAGCAAAGTCATTTTTATTTTAGCCGCTTTTTTCTATTGGTATTGACGGTTAATTTTTTCTACAGAAGGCAAGTGGGTACTTCAGATCAAATTGAGTAAACTTATCAATTCATCTCTCCGTTTTTGGTAAAAGGAGAATGGAAGAATAATTTTACTACCAATATTAGATCCTTTTATTTTTATTTTTTTATGATCTGTACAGACATAATTATTTTTCTAAAAAGCAATAGATCAAAACTATAAATGCGTCATTCTTTTTTTTTTTTTTTTTAAAATAATCTTAAAATCATTCATAAAAATATCAAAGAGAACTTAAGGTTTTGTAAAATTTCATCCACATAACAAGCTTCGTAAAAAAATTATAGGGGTTTAGTCACTTAATTACAAGTTCTTGATCAAAAGCTCTAGAAAGAATCTGAAATAATTTAATCATTCTAAATTGTGTCCGTTAGCTTTGCTATTTCCATTCTCTACCATTCTTACAGTAACTCCTCATTCTGTCAAGGAAAAAAAGATTTTAGAAAAAACAGAAATAAAAAAATTATTTTTTCAAATCCTTTTATGAATGTAATAAAAAGAGAATCGAAACGAAGAAAGAAGTTGAAAAATTCAATCCTTTGAATAATAGAATATTTTAATTTATTTATTAAGAACACACTTGATTTTTGATTTGTTGATTATAAACCACAGTCTTCAGACTATCATCAAAACTGTCGGCAAAAAGGTACTAGGTTTTGAAAAAGACAATAGATTTAATACTCTATTGAGATTCTTGTTGACCATCCAATATTTTATACTTAGGTACGTATTTATCTGTATTTATGTGACTTAAGAGCCTATAAATGAGAAAACACTAATTATAAAACAAAATTCATTTTTTCAAAATTTGAGTTCAAAAAGTATAATTAATAATAGAGATTTCATCAATGTCGCTATGTTTTTGAGTGAATTTTCATTGATCATTCCGTCCTACATGTCATCACAACCATTTGTCATGCTTTTTTGATATGATATATTTTAAATATTTAAGTATTTTAACTTATAGAGTAGTTCTTTTCTGTCATTTGTAAGTATACTTTTTTCTTTGCATGTGTATCACACGTGTATATAAGACATCATTTTATATAAGGGGAATTACTTGGAAGACCCTTTTACTTAGATCCGTTTGTACGTTAGACCCTTATACTTACGACTTTGCTAACTGAACCCTTAAACTCATTGATTTCTCATTCTAGAAATCTCGACGAAATATGTCGATTTCTGTTGTCATTTTTAACCCTAGTACTTTTTTGCCACTTTCAACTACTGTGTTATTGATACTCTCAGTACTTTAAAATATCTCTTTCTCTCGGTTTTATAATCAACAAATATACACTCGGATGAATTCTTAATAAATTATTTTATTCTTCAAAGATTGAATTTTTTAACTTTTTCTTCGTTTCGATTCTCTTTCTTTTACATTTATAAAAGGATTTGGAAAAAAACTAACCTTATTATTTATTTATTTTTCATCAAATCTTTTTTCCTTTGGCATAATGAGAGTGACTGTATGAACTATACATAATGGTAAGAGAAAACGTGTTGAACACAATTCGTAATGATTGAATTTTTTCATATTCTTTCTGGATTTTTTGATCAACAACTTGTAAGTGACAAAAAATCTTTGAATTTTTGATGAGGCTTGTTGTATGGATAGAATTTTGCAAAATCTTAAGTTTTTTTGATTCTTTTTAAAAATGATTTTCATCTTTTTTAAAAGCATGGCACTTCACCTTTTTGATTAATTTTTTTAAAAATAATAACAATTGTGATGTGCAAATCATACAAAAAAAAATAGAGATCTCCTATTGGTTGTGAAACTATGCTTCCATTCTCCTTTTACGAAAAATGAAGGAATGAATTAATAAATTTATTGAATTCGATCTGAAGCACCTATTTTCCTTTCGTAGAAATATTTAATTGTCAAGACCAATAAAAAACGACAAAAAAATAAAATGACTTAGCTAAGATAAGAGTTGGAAATTAGGTTGATTTTTTGGGTTTTTACTTCCTTATTTAAATATTATTGAATTAGTACAAGCTAGAGGATCCATATGCGAGACCTCACTTCGAATCTAGTAAGGGTATTATTTCACAGTTTTTTATTTTAAGTTTATCTTAGAGTTCATATTTGGGCTAAGGTAATATTGGTGCGTGCACCCAAACTTTTCAAATCCTGGTTCACAACCTATATAATAGGAGCAAGAAATTAAAATAAAAATTAATGGGTAAACAACTTATTATTTAAGAATATCGGGAAGTAAGAGAAGGAATAAAGAACAAGAGGAATGACTAGTGGTGACGTCTTGAATCAATTCAATAATTTCGTGGAAACACCATATAATAGAACAAAGAATTTATAAACTCAAAAAACAATATTTTTTTATAATTTTATTTTGACTATTTAATTTACTAGAATGACCAATAATGAAAATTTTATAAATCCAATTATAAATTTGAAATTGCAATTTGATATTATATTACTTACACTTATTTAACAGTAAAAAATAAGCATATTAAGGGTAGTTATAGATTCTAGTTGCTCATCCACATAACCGATTGTTATTTGAATTTTTGTGATCCTAGGTAGTCTTTTTGTTGTACATAAAACGTGAATCTTAATTAAGAATGATGAAATTGCAGGTCATACCCCAGAAAATTGCTAAAAGTTTGAGGAATAAACTAGAAGCTTATGTAAGTCTTACAGGTCTTAGTGGTTCAACTTGGAAGGTAGAAATGACTGCAAATGACGATACATTATTCCTCAAAAATGGGTGGAAAGAATTTGTGGACGCTCATTCCTTGAGGAAAACGACTTACTAGTGTTCAAGTACCTTGGAGCCTCAAGGTTTGATGTTTTCGTATTCGATATTCAAACCTCGTGCTAGAAACAAAAGTTCATTTTACATAAAAAAAAATGTGAGCACGCTGATGTTGCAAGTGGAAGCAGGACAAAGAGGCCTATAACATAAAGCAACGATACAACTAATGGTGTGTCTAAGGCTTGAGTTGCTGAAGAAAGTGGCAATGCAAACTCTTTGTTCCAATTTTTGAATTGCTTCAGCAAATCAAGCCTCATAAAAACCATTTGTTGTATCATTGCTTACTACTATAGGCTACTTTGTCCTGCTTCCACTAGAAACATCAGTGTGTTCACATCTTTTGATGTAAAATGAACTTTCTTTCTCACACGAGCTTTGACTATCAAACATTGTGTTGGATTTAGGATCTTTTTTTCCCTTCCTATGTGGATAAATAAAAGTCTTATTAGGACCAGCCCACTTTAGCCCATAACCCAAATATTATGTGGCATATATAAGGCTTATTTGGTCTTATTTTCAGAAACACAAGAGAGAAAAATCAAGAGAGTTTCGTTTTAGAGATTGAGAGAAAAAGAGAAAAATCCCGTTTTTGCTTCTGGAAATTTTCTGCTCAGGCAGTCTGCTTCAGACAGAGTTTTCTGCTTCGTTAACCGTTGGATCGTGCTCAAATTTGAACTGGGAGTTCTAAGAATCTGGTTCTTGCAATTCAACGGTGGAGATCGGATTTGGAGGTCTGTAGCTTCTGATTT
>JAJOOR010014293.1:0-23666 GCA_036250505.1 Solanum acaule | reverse complement strand
CACAAAGATAAACTTAAAAGTTTTCACTAAACCCGTCTAAGCTCGTCCTTTTTGACAGTGCTTCACTATTTTGGGCATAACTTTTTACTCCAAGATCGGAAAAGGGCAAACTCGGTGGCGTTGGAAAGAGGACTCAGATACCTTTAATTGGATAGGTAATGGTCCACCTAATTCGTTTTGAGCTAAAATATATCATCATTTGAAGTTGACCCTAAAAGTCGTAACTTTAAAAATCTGCCCCTTGCCTGTCTGTTCCAGTGGGATTACTCAAAGGCTGGTCAACTGGGCAGTCCACTAGGCTAACTCGCTAGCCTAGGCCCTTGCTTGCACCCTAGGATGCGACCTAGCTCCATTTAAGTTCTAAAACAGCATAAACATCAACCTAAGCTCCCACTAACCCAAACGTCAAGGCTCAAGTTCATTTTATCATTTTCCGAGTCGTTACACTAATACACACGAAAAATTGGAGAATTGAGGGGATTCTTAAAAATGGGCTTGTAAATGTGGAAATTGTCGCTAAAAGAGGTGTGAATATACGTGAAGGTTCCCTAACTCATTACAGAGGTCCTCATAAAGTTGTTTGAGAAAAAATATTTGGGTGCTCCGAGCGCCAGATCAATGGGCTAATACACACAAAAAATTAGGAAATTTGGGAAATTCTTGAAAAAGGACTTGTAAATGCGGAAATGAGCGTTAAAAATTGTGTGAGTATACGTGAACTCTTTACAAAGGTCCTTATAAAGTTTTTTGAGAAATTTTTTTTGGGTGCTTCGTGCATCAGATCCATCGGCTAATACACATGAAAAATTGGGGAATTCCTAAAAAATGGCTTGAAAATACGGCAGTGGGAGATAAAAAAATAGTGTGAGTATGCGTGAAAGATTCCCCAACTCATTACGGAGGTCCTCATAGAGTTTTTTGAGAAAAAAAATTTGGGTGCTCCGGGCGTCAAATCCATGGACTAATAAATACGAAAAATTAGAAAACTTGGGCGATTGCTAAAAAGGGCTTAGAAATGCGGAAATTGTGTTAAAATGGTGTGAGTACACGTGAAGATTCTCCAACTCATTACAAAGGTCCTCATAAAGTTTGTGATGGATGTGAAAGCCAAGCAATGTCTTGATCCGACCTTAGTAGAATTTAAAGAAATGGTGCTTAGAAAGTCCGTTGAGGCTTTCTGCCAAGGGGGAGATGGTGTGTTTTGTTATCAAGGTCGTTTGTGTGTTCCCAATATTGATGACTTGAGGGAACAGATTTTAACAAAAGCCCATAGTTCACGATATTCCATTCACCCGGACCTAGATGTCCCGTGATTTGCGGGAGGTATTTTGGTGGAATGGGATGAAGAAGGACATTGTGGAATTTGTGGCTAAGTGCCCTAATTGTCAACAAGTGAAAGTTGAACATCAGAAACCGGGAGGTTTTTCCCAAGATGTTAGTATTCCAATTTGGAAGTGGAAAGATTTGAATATGGACTTTATAGTAGGGTTGCCTCGTACATGGCGACAATGTGAGTCAATTTAGGTTATAGTAGACCGAATGACAAAATCGGCTCATTTTATCTCCGCCAAAGTTTCTTATACGACGGAAGATTATGTTGAGTTGTATTTGAGGGAAATGGTAAGGTTGCATGGAGTGCCCTTGTCCATTATCTTCGATCAAGGTACTCAATTTACTTCTCAGTTTTGGAAATCTTTCCAAAAGGATCTTGGTACTCGTGTTAAGCTTAGCACAACTTTTCATCCACAAACCGATGGGTAAGCTGAGCGTACTATCCAAACTTTGAAAGATATGTTGAGAGCAGCTTGTGTGATTGATTTTAAGGATAATTGGGATGACCATTTGCCATTGATTGAGTAGAATATCGAGCAATGGTGGCAGTAACTTGTGAGCTAGTTTGGATCAAACAGTTGCTGAGAGAACTAAAATTTGGCAAAATTGATCATATCAAACTTGTGTGCGATAATCAAGTGGCTCTTCATATCGCATAAAATCCAGTGTTTCATGAAAGGACTTAGCACATTGAGATTGATTGTCACTTTGTCAAAGAAAAGATACTCTCAGGAGATATTGTTATGAAATAAAAAATTTGTGAAGTCAAATGATCAACTTGTAGATATCTTCATTAAGTCCCTCACATGTCCTCGTATTAATTACTTCTATAACAAGCTAGGTACATATGATTTTTTTGCACCAGCTTGAGGGGGAGTGTTCGAATAGAAATAAATATATACATTCCTAGTTAAAATAGGAATAGGAATAGGAATCCTAGTTAAAAAATGGATTCCAATGTAGTGTCAATAAATAGGGTATCAATATAATAATTTAGATACACAATTCAATAATATTTTTCTCACAAACATATTAAAAAAACTGGAGAAACCCGAATGATCAATGAGACACTTTGAGCATGTTGCTAACTTCTAAATAGACGTACAACACTCTATTCTAAGTACATAAATATGAAAATTTGACAACAATGTATCTGGGGTTAGTAGCAACCCAAGGCAAAAGCTAAAGTTAGTACTAAAAGAAGCTAGAATGCATATCATTACTATCCTAGAATTGGTTGTATCAGGATTTGAAATGTTTACCTCTGAATGGAACTGCAAAGGATAACAATAAAGTTGTTTAGTTACATTTGGATGATTGCTAAGTTGTTTAGACACGGCCCTTAGAAGGCAAATGAAGGTGCAATTCAATGGCAAAGCAGCAAACATAAACCTGAAATGGATCATCACACTCGATCTCCTTGCACTGGTCTCCCAATCCGACTCCACGTTAAAAATTTGAAGGTTCTCTAGTCATGATTTAAAGATTTTCAGGAGATTAGAAGTCCCTAGCAAGATTCTAAAGGTAAAATTCACAACAAATCATTACTCATTACTCCACAAGTTAATTTAATATAAATTTAAAGAATTAATAAATAATAAAAACAAAATATAAATTTAAAGAATTAATAAATAATAAAAACAAAAAAAATACTTTAAATAAATAAAATAAATCTTGTGTCACATTGGATCTCCGATATATATCGAAATGACATCCTCTATGATCATCGTGAGGCTATGATCTGCTGCGAATGAAGGACCTTTAGACAACTTTAGTATGAATCTAAAAATAAAATTAAAAGTTAATTTAAATCATAATAAATAATAAAAACATAAAAACATTTCAAAATAAATAACATAAATAAATCAATATTACACTGAGATCCCTAGTAAATGCTTAAACGATATCCTCTATGATCATTGTGGGGTTAGGGTCCGCAGTGGAGGAAGGCTCGCAACCTTTTTAAGTTAAAATAAAATCAAATTACTTTCTAATAAGTTGATTGAGTATGTGAGATCTTATCTTTAAAATTTGTATTAAATCAATTAAATTTGTTGATTCTTCTTAGTAATAATAAATAAAGAATTAAGGGGTCGTTTGGTAAAGTGTATTAATAAAAATAACGTTTGCATTAGCTTTGTGTATTAGTAATACCTTGTTTGGTACCTTTTTCATGCTATGTATTATACACTATTGTATATTGAGGAGTGTATTACTAATATTATGGATTTCTAGGTATTAGTAATGCAAAGGAATTTAATACATGCATTAGACCATCTCCAATCCAACACCAAATATTATATTTGGTGTAAAATTTGGTGTTTTGAGCTCCAATCCACACCAATTTTTACACCAAATTTGGTGTAACACTATTCATCACTCTAATTCACTTTTTGAATATTTTAATATTATTTCATTATACAAACTTTTAATTAAACATTATATAAATTGTATGTTTTAATTAAATCTCTTATATATTTAATTATTTTTTATGTAATATTTTATAATATTAATTTTAGATATAAAATTTATATTTTTTATAAATTAATTTTTCTATATATTACTTTTTTTAAAAATTAAATTTATGTTAATTCTACTATAAATTATAATTGGATATAACTACAATTAACCTTCACAAAAATTAAAAATGCAAACATATAAATTTTTAAACAAATAATAAAATGTACTTAAAAATAACCGAAATTAATAAACATTCAACAAAGAAGCTCATTTTGAACTACGTAATGCATTAATAGAGCATTTATGGGAGCACCGTAGTGATCTTGAAAGTTGAATATTTATGTAGAATTTAAAATATTTTTTTCAATTATGTAATGGTTATTTAAGTGTATTTCATTAATGATTTCACTTTTATTTGTATTATCCATTATTATGTATAATGTATAATATTTGATAGAAATTTATATTATTTAAAAATTATGGTACAAAATAATTTTATATTAAACAATTATAAAAGGAAATAATATGAATTATATATGGTGAATGTTTTAGAAAGAATTTGTTTTATGAAATAAGAAATAATAATATAATAATGAAGAGAGAGAAATATTCCTTTTTGGTGTAAAATTTGGTACAGTGGACTGGAGTTGATTACACAAAAAATAATGCTAACACCAAATTTGGTGTAAAATTTGGTGTTTGGGTTGGAGATTCCCTTAGTATGGTTAAAGATCAATTACCCCTCAAAAGTATTTTTACATCTTTTCAACCATAATTATGAATGATACTTTTGTAAATAAATATTTTTATACAATGCATATTTTTTAATATACCAAACCAAACAATGTATAAAAAATATTCTATGTATAACTAATGCAAGCATAACTAATATAAGCATTATTAATGCAAGCACTATTAATACATTTTATTTTGCATTATTTGTATACACTCTACCAAACGACCCCTAAGTACTTTACTATTTGTGGCTAGAAGTAAGCATTAATTCGTTAACATGTCTGCTTCTAATCGAGGACTTTTTTTTTATTTTTTTGTATTTTTTTTTATTTTGTTACATATTTAAATATTACGTAAAAAGTACTATAAATAAGATGTTAAAAGATATATAAAATTTTGGTTGACTATCAAAATTATATGAGTGCCACATAAATTGAAATATAAGAAAATAACATATATTATTTGAAATGACATAAAAAAAATTATAAATAAAATAATTAAAAAGTTTAAATGATTGTGATAGTTGTATTCCCTTTGTCTCAATGAATTTTGAAATTCAAACAAATCTATTTTAACAGTAAGTTTTTCATATATCTCTTACATATTTTAAATTATCAATTATTGTGAAGTATAATATTTTTTAGGGATAAGGGTCTAAAAAATACCCCAACTTTGGTCGAATTTGTTGTTGCGATACTAAACTTTCATGAGGACCTATTACCTCCCTACAAAGTTGGGATATTTTTCAGACCATTATCCATATTTTTTACGTAATTTATAAATATATAAATTTTATTTTTTAAAAAATTGAAATTTCACGAGTAAGGAAAAGAGTTACATAAATCGAAAAGAAGAGTATGAGTGGGATATAAATGGAGCCGGCTCTAGCAAGGCTCATGTAGTGATGTAACTGATGTAAGAAGAAGCGTTGATGGCATAGGGAGGACAGCAATAGTTGAGACGACTGGAATTTTGTGCACAATCTGTTACCGGTAAACCCTAATACTTTCCCCAAATGAAAAAGATGTGTTTTTGTATTTGTAAATTGGAGCTTTGTTTGGAAAAATCCCTTTTTTGCAATTGTTCTTACAATGTTTCCTTTTGATTTGTTGTTTGAAATTTCCTCAGTACTTTTCTTTCAGTTAACTTTAGCATATCAGGAAACTTAAAAGTAATATCTGTAGCAAAATGAGTGATTTTTTTTATGTCGGTGATGTCTGGGTCAGCTTTCGCTCACGTCGACTAATTCCACGGGATACATGCCCGCTCCCACCAGGAATAGGTATCAGATAACTCTGTCCGCCAAGGCTAGGACATTGTATTCGTGGTTGAAAGTTTTTAACACTCTTGTTCCAATTGTATATCAAGTGATTTAGCAATTTTTATTTAAAATAATGATTTATTTTTTGTTTGTTTTGAATTTTAGTCAAGTATCGAAATATTCAGAATATTTGGCATTGAAATGTTACCTCTTGCAATTCAGATCGTGATTAAGTTGTTCATCTGTCAAGAAGTAAAAAAACATAACTTTGGTGTTCTGCATCGGAAATTTGGGGAACGACTAATGAATAGCGGACAAAGAATCCTTGGTGGAGGGGTTCAGCATGTGTTGGACTATCTGAGGCGAATGCAAGCTGAAAGTCCAGCATTTTTCTATGCTGTTCAGGGTGATAATGGATCTTCTAATGGAAACATTTTTTGGGCCGATGCAACTGCCAGAATGAACTATCATTACTTTGGGGATAGTATCAAATTGGATACTTCCTGTCGAGCTAACGGATATAGGGTACCTTTTGCTACCTTCACTGGCTTAAATCATCATGCACAGCCTGTTCTTTTTGGATGTGCTTTGCTTTTTAATGAGTCTGAAGACTCACTTGTCTGGCTCCTCCAAACTTGGCTTCAAGCGATGTCTGGACAGACGCCTGTTTCCATCACAACTGACACTGATCATCTCATACAGATGGCTGTTGCTCATGTTCTGCCAAAAACACGCCATCGTCTTTGTAAATGGAGCATAATTCGAGAAACCAAGGAGAAGCTGACTCATGTATGTCAAACACATCCAACCTTTGAAACTGAATTTATGAAGTGCGTTAATGGAAGTGAGACAATCGAGGAATTTGAATCTCAGTGGAAGTCATTCCTAGAAAGATATTACCTCACGGATAATGAATACCTTCAATCAATTTATAGTGATTGCCGTCACTGGGTTCCTGTTTTCATGCGAGAGACGTTTTTTGGGGATATTTTAAGTGATCAAGACAATGATGCCAAAAACACTTTCTTCAATGGGTATGTGGATGCTTCTACCTCTATCCAGTTGTTGATTAAACAATATGAAAAAACTCTTACAATCTGGCACGAAAAGGAATTAAAGGCTGATCTTGACTCTATTAATACTACACCAGTTCTAAAGACGCCATCGCCTATGGAAAAACAAGCAGCTAATCTCTATACTAGGAAGGTTTTCATAAAATTTCAAGAAGAACTGGTTGAGACCCTTGCGAATCCTGCAACTAAAATTGATGAATCTGGAACAATCACAACATATCATGTTGCGAAATTTGGGGAAGAGCACAAGGCACACATGGTTAGGTTCAACACATTTGAGTTGACAGCTAACTGTAGCTGTCTAATGTTTGAATTTTCAGGTATAATTTGTAGACATGTGTTATCTGTGTTCAGAGCCAAAAATGTTCTTACGCTTCCTTCCCAATACATTTTGAAACGTTGGACAATAAATGCCAAGACTGGCAGTGGAAGCACTGTAGAGGAACATCGTTTAGAGTTACCTAGCAATTCTCAAGAGTCTTTAACTATGCGTCAAAATAGTTTGCGACAAGAGGCAATTAAATTTGTAGAAGAAGGGGCAAAATCTATTCATCATTATAATGTCGCGGTGAATGCTCTGAAAGAGGCTGCAAAAAAGGTTGCTGCTGCAAAGAAGAAAAATGCTGATAAAACTCTGGTGAACAACTTAGTAAATGGATGCAATCAAGTAGTGGATGAAGGAGATATTGATCTAGTAGATTCAGGTCAATCTAAGGTGAGTTTTCATTAAGAGTTCCTCATTTTCTATGATCTGAATTTTGTCCATCTAATGACCTTTTATTTCTTTGCAAACAAACCTTTTACTATACAACCATGCTCATTCTACGTTTGACTTATTCCAGTCCAATTGGCTTTTAGTTTCAAATTGATACTGTAATATTATGAGATTTCAAGTCTCTCATACCTAGACCACCCGTATTCTTGTCAAGAGTGGTAGTGCTCCATTTCGGTTGAATGCTTTTCTATACTTGTTGTGCCATAAAAATCTCTATGTTGCTTATCCAGTTCCATTGAGACTTGTAGGGAAGAGGACTCAAAGACATCATATTGGTGGGTAAGGCATCCAACACACTATTAATAAGGACCAATCTCCCACCCAATGATAAGTATTGTGTTTTCTAGTTAACAAATTTTTTATCTTCCCAAATAGAAGAAGAACTTGATTCAGCGCCGAGCTATAACCCCAAATAAATAGGAGGCAAATAACTAATGGAGCATCCAAGAAAGTTTACTGCAAGTAACTAGATATAAGAGACGCCATTTACTGAAAAAAGTTGACTCTGGAGAAATAAATGTGAAGTTTTGAGGTAGCTTCAAAATCCAACAGGATAACCCTTAGGAAAAGAGTCTGCAAGATCTCGACATCACATAGAATCACTACATCATCTGTGAAGAAAATACAGTGGTGGATTCGATCAGACTCTGTACGAAGAGACAAAAAACTGGAGACCAGCTTTAAACATCATGGAGGTTCAAACAATCACAGTAGAGGAGCAAACATGGCTGTTAAGAGATTTTGAGGAGGAAGAAGTTCTGGAAGGAATAAAACTGTGTTGTAGATAAAGCACCTAGACTGGATGGTTATACAATGGCCTTGTTCCATGCTTCCTGGGAAACTATCAAAGAAGGATGCAGACCTTTCACAATTTCCATACTCAACAAAGGTTTGAGAAGAGCTTTAATGCCACTTTTGTAGCCTTAATCCCAAAGAAGGTAGGAGCAAATGAGCTAAGGGATTTCAGACCTATTAGTCTGATCACAGGGGTCTACAAGATCATAGCTAAGGTCTTGGCAGAGAGGTTGAAGAGGGTGATCAGTAAGCTAGTAAACAAACACCAAATGGCCTTCATCAAGGGAAGGCAAATCATGGATGTTGCTCTTCTAGCTAGCGAGTGCATTGATTCGAGAATTAGAGGAGGAACCCCTGGGTTGATGTGCAAGCTCGATATTGAGAAATCGTATGATAAGGTTCCTCATCACCTTCTTAAGCCTGCTGCTAACACTTTGTAGAGAATTTTATAGGAACTGCCTACAAGACTGATAGGCCTAAAGTCTCATACCTCCTTGATTGATGCCATCCTTTTTAGGTAAGAGAGTAACAAAAGTAAGCATTAAAACTCTTGAGAAAATGTTCCTGATGATGGAAGTAGTTCACGGCATTTAGAAATTCCTGACAAATTATACTCCAACATTTTTGCTAGAAGCACATAGTAAGCCCGTCTAGCCTGGGGGCTTTGTACCCCTCACTCGTTAGTTCACTAAGATTTCTTCTTCCAAGAATGGTTGCATCAAAGCTGAATTGTCTTCATGAGAGATAACCAGATGACTCCTCATAAGACATTGATCTCATTGTTAATGGATTCTTAATCTGTGATAATAAATACATTAAGATTGAGAGAGGCTATGTGATTGCTTCTATGGTGGGCATTTACCATTTTTTTTTAAAAATAAGTATTGTTGTCCCTCTGTTTCAACCAAATCCTTATAGAGTTTTCTGATTATCTCTCATGAAGACATGAGGGATTGTTGTCCCTTTGTCTTGATGACTTCTTTATAGACTCGAGGTCCATATGCAAACCAGCTCGTTGGATCAATTCAGAATCCAAGAGATTCCTATTTTCAGCAATATTGTCAAAGTGTAGACTATCCTCTAGAATAGGAGAGCCTCTCGACTCCAAAAAGGCCTTCTATTGTAACTCCTGAAAAAAAAAATCCTATTGTTACTAGATAGCATTATTATCAGGATAAAAAATCAGTTAGTGAACCTTCTATTTTATGTTTAGAATGGCAATTATTGGTTTAGATGTTCAAAATCTGGGTATAGAACACATTTTTTAACTGAGGGAGTGCATCGCTTTTCAACTATGATTCACATTTAGGCATTAATCTTGAAGGATGTGTTGGAATTTTATTCAGTACCGAATATGATAGGACTTTTTTATTCAAAGAAGACCAACACAAAAGCTATCAGAAAAGTCCCAATAACCTAAGCTGCTGATATATAGTTTCAGAATGACGTCTATTTGTAAATTGAAAGAATTACATTGTAGGTACTATACTAATGAATAGGTATTGGTGGCACCAGTTGTACTGTAGTTAGCTCTTTCACTTGAAATTTTTCGTACTCACCTTTATCATCCCTGTAGGCTGTTGGATTTTAATTTTTAACTTCCTATGTAGTCATTTACTCCATCCCAGCTTGTAACCACTGTTATATAAATTATATCCTATTCCCAAGTTAGAGCGCTCCAAGGTCGATCAGACATTTAGAATAACAAACTGGCAGAAAAAAAAAGAGTGACCGATGAAAATAGATATTCAAAGATGAGCGCAGGACTTGTCATATAAGACTGACAAATTAGAATTATCACGTCAAACAAAGTTGCAAGTATCAGATAGGAATGAATTGAGAAAAGGTCAACTGAGATGGTTCGAACATGTTTGGTTCAAACTCCAACATAAACCTCCAAATGCACTAAAAGGGACACGTTACTAAATCTTAATGACAAGAATAAGTTGTCTCATAGGCCTTAGTCTCTCAAGTCAATGCAGACATAGCTAAGAATAAAACATGATGAGCGTAATTGATTTGCAATGAATGCGACCTTTGTGGCAGAAAAACAAACAAATGGGATGAGTATAAATGATCCATATCGGTGATACCAACTGGCTGGGATTAAGTGTTAATTGTTATTGGTACACTTGCATTAGGTCTAGGTTGGGGAAAGCGGAAGTTCAGAGAATTCCAGCTTTCTAGAGCCCATAGTTTTGGAATGCCCAACATTACTTGTTCACTTTATGAAATTAATGGATAATTTTACTCTTAGTTCATAATTTATCCTTAATATTAATTATGTTTTCTTTATTACATTTTCATGACATTGTACTCTCTCCGTTCCTTTTTATATATCATCCTTACTTAAATAGTTGATTCATAACACTTGTCATTTCATAAAATCAATACATAAATTACAATATTCTTCTTATTATACCCTTGATAGTTAATTAGTCTTGAAAATAGATATTTGACCAACCTAGGAAAATTAATAATTAATTAATGTTCATTGTAATTACTTCATACATTGATTAATTAGATCCCATTTGGATTGACTTAAAAAAAATAGTTTTTAAGTCAAAAATAAAAAGTCAAACTGAAATGACTTTTAAGTCAAAAAATAAAAAGTAGGGGGAGACCTACTTTTGGTTTTGACTTATTTTAAGTCATTTTTTACTTTGTCAAACACTTCGTAACTAATTTTAAGTCATTTTTGACTTATTTTAAGTTATTTTTTATATTTATCAAACACTTCCAGAAGTCAAAAACTAACTTAAAAGTAGGTTTGACCGACTTTTAAGCCAATTCAAACGGGCTCTTACTCTCACCATTGCATTACTCTATAAAATCTGATTTTGAAAAAGAAATATCAACAAACAAATTAAAAAATAAAAGATGAATTTATTTATCATTTATTGAAAAGTTGACTTCAAAAAAACATTAAATAAGTGTAGAATTGTAAACTTTCTTAATTTTTTTAATGCAAGTGAAATCTAAAAAGGTGACATATAAAAAGGAACGGATGGAGTTTATTATATTTAAAGGGTAATATAGTAAAATTACCCTTCTATTTATAGTTTCTTAAGTGCAAAATCAATAGTGGACAACTATTGTTGGAGAGAGGAAGTACCACATGATAATACTTATTTGGCTTACTTTTAATAATTCATATTACATAAAATTACTAAGTATAAAAGAAGAAAAAATCATCTAACATCCGGAGTGTTTTTGGATCACAATCAATATAATAATGAAAGCTAACCAAAATTGTATCTAAAATCTTCAATAAAAAAAATCTACACTTCTCCTTAAACATTCACTTTATAAACTTTCAATTTCCCATATATAAAAAGGGATAAAAATGAATATATATTTTTCTCATTTCCTCTCCAACTAATTTTTAAACTAATGTAATATCTTCTCAAATTTCTTCTTCATTTCAGCCCTTCTTGAAAATGAACAACAACCCACCATCCACTATCCCTACCTCCACCATGAATTGTTTTCCACATGATAATTCATGTGATGAAATTTGTTTCAAAAAAGAGAGTGTAATACACGCATATGATGCATATTTTTATTATGATAAAGTAATACAGACAAATATTTTAAGTAAAATGTCCATTTAAGACAATGCATATGATGCATATTTTTATTAATATTAATATGCTAAAAACCAACAAAAAGCGATATGTTAGTAAAAAAGAATAGGGTTCAGATGAGATTGAAGAGGTCACAAGTTACCACTACTATATAAGTGGTTGACAAATCAATCACAGGAGGTAAATTATATTAACTTTTAAGGATTTTGTGGTCTTTATAGACCACAAGAATAGTTTAGGTATCCAAAATTCACAAAGAATAAATTTAAATTGTCTCCAATTTTTAAATTTTGAATGGATAGCAGTTGAGATCTTAATCTAATTCATATATAATAGTGGTATTTGAATATATTACTGTGATACAAGAAATCGTGATTCATGTTATTTACTAATGATATTAAAGTTATGGAGAAGCACTCTAGAGACTAATATTTAAGAAAGAATATGTAGAAGAAGTAATATTGACTATATATAAATTGTAAATTTAGTCAGCACACGAACAATAAATCTAATGTGACGTACGATAAATACAAATATTCTAATATTTAATTGCATGATTGAAATAAAATAAAATAAATTATCTAGGTAGTTAGGTGTTATTTGAATAAAAGAATGTATACCAATTCATATTAAGGCTACCTAAATTGTTGTCCAATGTTGTACGCTATACTTAGCCAGGTGAAAATTAAAGACCAAGTCCACTTGCCTAGTCATATAAAGTCATTGTTTTTTTTTTCATCATCTGGTGTTCAGAACTCATATTAGAGCTCTAACTAAATTTGAATCGCGTACTGTAGGACTTATTCAGAGTGACACTCTGTAACGACCTATTTCCGTCGTTATAGAAAAGCCAACGGGGAAAAAATTTGGGCCGAAAAACTTTTTCGTAGTAACTTGAGATTTCCCAACATAGTCCAGATTTGGACGAAATCGGAGTCTATGAGGTCTAGGGAAATACGGTAGCATTTGGGTGATCTAATTATGAATTCAATTGTATGAGTAGATAGCTAAAACGTTAAGGAACCCGTACGACTTTACAAAATTGAATTCGAGCAAGTAGAACTCCCGAATTGATCTTATCGTGAACGGGTAGTTTCTGAGTGTCGTGGGATGAAGGTGTGTTGTGAAATGGGAGTTTGGAATTCTTAAATTGACTCACTGGTTCCGTGCAAGCCGCTGATGCGAGATTTCTTCCGCCAGGGCGGGGCCACTGTAGCGGGGTGAGTACTGCCATGGCGGGGCCGATGCGACTTAAAGTCGAAAATAAACCTCAAAAATGTTTTATTCTACAATTTTCGAACTTGAGAGCTAAGGAATGAATCCAGGGGTTTTCTTGACAGTTTCTTACCATTCTTGAGAGGTGTGTTGTGAAATAGGAGTTTGGAATTCTTAAATTGACTCACTGGTTTCGTGCAAGCCGCTGAGGCGAGATTTCTTCCGCCAGTGGGGGCCGCTATAGCGGGGTGAGTACTGCCATGGCGGGACCAATGTGACTAAAAGTCGAAAATAAACCCCAAAAATATTTTATTCTGTAATTTTTGAACTTGAGAGCTAAGGAACGAATTCAGGAGTTTTCTTGACAATTTTTCACTATTCTTGAGGCTAAAGGTAAGATTTTAACTCCCCAAATTCGTTTTTTGATCCGTATAACGTAATCTAATGGGTAATTATCGATGGAGAAAGGTTTCGATCTGGAAATTATGGTGAAGAAAGCCCTAATTTGGGTATGGGGATCATGGGTATGATCTAGGGTTGATAGAATTGTTAGTAATTCGGGTAATTAGTTATTGTTTATTGATTTTTGTGTTAAATTAATTGTTTGTAGACCAAGAACAAGCGGAACGAATTCGGAGAGGGAAGAATCAAGTTTCTTAGGGGATTCAAGTTTGTTTCGAGGTAGGTGATGGTTGTGATTCCATGATTGTGTGATATATGTTTGTTCTTGCTTCATTATGATACATGTATGTATGTGAATGTTGCATTATTGATCACACTAATTGTAAATGAGGATGGATGAATGATGAATGTCATGAATCATGACTTGATTGTATGATTATGAGAATGTACTTTGTAATTGTGATTGTGGCTTGTTGAATGGATCGGGTGTTGCGTTCTGACATACTAACTTGGATCGATTGCCACATTCCGGCATAAATATGGGATATGTTTCCACATTTCGGCATAAATATTAGATCGGATACCACGTACTGGTATGCTAACAGTTTGAGTTTGGGTTCCATAAGAGGACCATTGACTTGACATAACTGTGTAATTGAAAATTGTGAACTTGATCGTTATTCGTAAATGATATTGATATTGTATATGTTAGGTGTATGCATGTTATTATTATGTTGTATTGACTTATGTATGTTGCACTTAGTGGGATAGCCACGTAATCCTACCAATACACTGTGGTTGTGTACTGATATTGTACTTGCTCTTTCTTTGTTGAGTACAAGACATCTTCATGCGGCTATTGACAAACCTCGCTTAGAAGATCAGTGATCGTTCGAATTCAAGGGTGAACCAGTTCTTTCGAGCTGCCATGAGTTCTCTTTTCTGTCTATGTCCATATTTCAGACTTAGACAGACTAGTTCTTTAGTTAGTTTTATGTTAGTTTGGGGGTTGTACCCCTTCTTGTTTAGACTTATGGTTGAACTTTAGATGTTTTGGTACATTGACTTTCAGGTTCTATGCATTAATTTTCCGCAATTCGTTGTTAGATCTTTTGGAAGTTTATGGGAACTTCAGTATTTAGTCATTTAAACTTGCTTCTGTAACTTTAAATGTCAATCACGATGGTCTAGGTCGTGACACACTCCCAACAAAATTTTCTCCATAACCAAGGCTCGAACTTGAGACATCTGGTTAATGATGGAGCAATCCCACCACGGCATTGTTTATCCCCAACAAAGCTGAAAAGTGATCATTTTGTGTAACAAATTGCCATATTATATAATAACCTATTGCCCAATTGCCTTTTTGTCAACTTATGATGAAAATGTTGCATTACCAACTGTGTTATTTAATTTTCATTTTCTGGTACTTATATAAAGAGCAAAACTTGACAATTTTAAGTTTGACATTGTCAACTCTCCAGCTTATTGCTTAGTAGTAGAGCTGTCCATATGGGCTAGCCCACCCCATCCGGGCTAATCCATACAGGCTTTGACATTTTACGAGTCAGGTCGGGTTAGCCCATTTTTTGTGTGGGCCAGAAAACAGTCGCCCCCCAACCCACAAGTACGTGGGCTATAAGCTTGCCGGGCCAACCCACTTTTTTTAAAATTAATATTTTTTTATAATTATTAAAATAAATTATAAATTATAATTTTAAAATGTTATCATAAATATCGACAAAACAATATTACATCATGTTAATGTTACTACTTGTTAATCAAATCCACAAATAAAATTATCTTTATAATATTTATTAAGGTTTTTTCAAATAAAAGTATAAATATCTAAACAGAAATATTAACCTAATTGTTTTGTCACATTAAAACACAAAAAATGTGACAATATTCCAACCATAAAAAAGTTAAAAATAAACTCCTTAAAAATCATGAAACTTATGGCATATCTAACACATCATGAAATCTATGGCGTATCCAACACTTCATGATCATCTTCATCAAGCATATCTGAATCAGCTTGTTGCAAGTTGTCTTAACATCTTCATTTTCATCTGCAATTTATATGCGATTTCAATTAGTTAAATATTAAATAGATTTTGAGTTTGGACTCTCTTTAATTTTAAATTTTAATATTATAATATATTTTTTTAATTATTTTTATTTGGCCCACGGACTGGCCTTACCTATATTTTTCAAACCCCACAAATCAGCAGGCTTATTCAGGTTGGGCTAAAAAACCATTTTCTTAAATGGGCTTCAAAAATCTTAGCCCAGCCCTATTAAATCCCGGGTTAGGCCAGGCCGGCCCAACGGGCCTAGCCCATATTGACGGCTTTACTTAGTAGTATGATTTATAGATTGACCAGATAAAATTATTAGTCTAGAAAAGCTTCCATATACATAAAATAAAGATGTAGAGTTTAGTAATTTTAGGAGGAATTTGAAGTATTTTAGAGTTTTATAAATGGAAGACCATTTAGGATGATCTCAAAGATTTTTCAAGATAAATCTAAAGAATCATATTGGACTTTTTGATCTTAGTCTTATAAAATTTATCATAGATGACTTAATTTAGTTATCTTTTACGGATGCAAAAAAATAAATTACAGTATAATCGCAATAATTGTAGTTTTAAATTTTTTATTTTTTTTTCATTCACATTTTTTGTTTTATTTCTCATATTTTTACTTTAAAAATAAAAGAAAAATAAAAAATTCAAATAATGATACGAGAATGGATCTATAAGGGAGATATTTAAAATTTAAATTAGTCATTGAATCAAAGAAGTAAATAAATCATAGATGAGAAAGATCAAGTATACTCTAAACTCTGCTAGACGGATCATATATATCTATATATAAATTTTTTTAAATCAAAAATCAAAAAATAAATTCAAAATCAATGTTTTTTTCATTTTCATTAGATGAAAAAGGTATATGTGGGTCACTTTTATAATGGTAATATATATGAATAACTTTTATAACGAAGAATATATCAATTTTAAATCATAAAATTGAAAGGTATATCGTACGATTTTTCTATTACTCCCGACGTCTATCTTTATTTGTCCAATATACTAAAAATAATTGTCTAACTTCACTTATTCAGAAAAACTAAGAGATAATTATCAATTTATGTCTATTTTACTTTGCTTTCTATTAAATACTATTTATTTTCTAATATTTAAATAATTTATAATTAATAAAAATAATATAACAAAACTACTCATCTATTTGTGGAGTACTTCTTAAGAAATATATCAAATTAAACACAAATAAATAAAAACAAACGTGGGAGTATTATAATGTACTATACCTATTAAGTTGATATTTATGATACTTGTTGTATTAGTTGGTAGGTGGGAGCTGCGGCTCAAATTTCCATAGAAGGAATTCATCCCCATATATATGATTGTATAGGTGTTGGTCCGAATAATATTTTATGTCGTTAATTATTGTGATTTGTTGTAATTTTAACGTAATTTTTAAATATATAATATACCGTTAAGAATTGTGTGCTTGTAGCCTCTTATTAGATATTAAAATATTTTAAGTTGTTAATTATTATGATTTATAGTACCTTTTACGTAATTTTTAAATACATTACAAATATTTTAAATTGTTAATTGTGATTTGTAACACTTTCAATATGTTTTTTTTAAATATCTAACGAATTAAGAAAATTAAGACAAGTAAATTAAAATAGAGAAAACTTAATTTTTGGAGTGGGGTCCACCTTTGGTTTGAAAGCATACAATTCAAATAGGCATGTCGTTCAAGAGATATGTACTTCCTCAGTCTCTTTTTAATTATCTTTTAAACATTAAAAAAATTGTCTCAAAATAATTATCACTAGAGAAATTAAAATTAAAGTTAATAATTATTTTAATTATATCTTTTAGCATTAAAGAAATTATTCTTTTTAGAGAAAATTATATGAAATAGCAAACTATCAATTCAAATTAAATGTTATAGTCATAGTTTCTTTTATTTGTAATTCGCAGCAAACATTCCACGTTTTTTGTCATCTCATTTGTATACCGAAATATACAAATAGACTGAAATATACAAATTTGCTATGGAGCGCAATTATACAAATTATAGTTATATGTTTGTTAAACCTAAAATTTACTCTTCTTTTTAACCCTGGTCATCTTTCAAATATAAGAAGTAAAAATAAAGTAATAACTACACCTCGTAAGTTGTATTTGTTATATATATATTTTTTTAATGGACGAGAAAAACAAGAGTAAAAACTATGCCTAACAAATTAATAAGAGGGGTTGAGGTGAAGCAAGATGCGTTTTCGTCGCTGTGTCTGCTTTGTGTTTGTGCCTTAATTTTCTTTTTGTTTTTCTAAAAAAAAGTTTTTTTTTGAAAAATTAAATAATTAGGGTATAATTTCTGAACCCAATTAGTGGTGTTTTTAATTTTTAAATTCATATCTTTTAATTATAACTTTATTACTTTGATTGTCGTTGATATTTATGTAAATTTTTACAACTTCTTAGAGTAAGAAAACACGTTTGATGAAGAATAATACTTCCATTATGGATATCCCAGTGAGCCTCCTCACATTAGGTTTTCGATAAAAATAATGAGATAATTTGCAACCACGCAAATGTATATAATTTATTATAGAACAAATTTTTTTAACCATTGAAATAACACGATTTAAAATTTATCAATATTAATAATATTTATCAAGAATTTATTTTACACGTAATGAGATAATTTACTACCACACAAATATAAATATATATATAAAAACTTATTTTAAATCAATAAATTAATTTACTTTAAAAAATTATAAATAAATATTGAATATGTACACCACATGAATTTCACCTTACTAGTTTATTCCAATATAACGAAGTAGGTTGCCAAAGGTGGACCTTATCTTTGTCATTAAAATAATGGTAACTCAACTCTATAAATAGCTTAGAATGATGTAGCTCTTCTTGTACTCCACTATATTTTCCCTAGTAAGCAATACTCTTGATCCCTAGCTCATTTTATAGTTCCAAAGTCATGGGTCTAAAGTCCAAATTGTGTGCCCAAATAGAAGTGAAGGCAAAAAATGATGTGTTTCATGATGCCTTTAGGCACAAACCACACCATGTCTCCACCATGTGCCCTGTCCATGTACAAGGTTGTGACCGTCTTGGAGGAGATTTTGGAACCATTGGCTCCAAAATTTGTTGGAAGTACACTCATGGTAAGTCCAATTTTGTCAAAATTATTATGAAATTTGATTTGTTGAGAAATTTACTGACAAATTTAAGGTGTTCCGTTGATATATTAAGTCTATACTTAATTAAGCAAGGATGATGACCGTGTTGGGCCGGGATCAAACTTACAAACACTATCGTCTCTTTATTAAGATCTATCGTGTATAATTATTAAGAATGTTAAAAACCTTAGAAGATCACTATTAATATAGATCAATTTTAACGATAGCAACAAACTTCATACAATTATTTCTTTACAATATATGTGCAAGTCCATAAAAAATTCTAACAGATCGTTCGTTTAATTCACTACAAGTGTATAATTTGCCTTGTCATTGTGTTAGTAATTTAAAATGACAATCGTGTATTAATTTACTACTATTTATGAGTTTAACGTACTATACGTAACAAAATTTTGTATAATCCAGATGGGAAAGAGAAGTTTTCGAAGCAGATAATTGAAGCTATAGATGAAGAGAAAAAGATAATCACATTCAAAGAATTTGAAGGAGATATAGTGAATGAATATGAGAATTGGAAGGTAAGTCTCCATGTTGATGAAGAAGGTGAAAAGGATTTAGTCAGTTGGACTATGGAATATGAAAGGCCAAATGAGAATGTCCCTGAGCTAATAAATTTGCTTCAATTTTTCATTGATATGACCAAATCTATTGATGATCACCATGTCAACAAGCCAAATTGATAATATAAATTAGAACTAGATGAGTTTGTGCTTTAATTAAATAAACACTTGACATTATGTTATATAATATAATATAAATAATATGAGAGAATGTCAAGTAATTTGTGTTTTTCTTTTCTTTTCTAAGTAATAAGACATTTAAGTTTTGCGCACACATTTTCTATATGTACTCACTCTACTTACAGAAATTTCAATTTTGAATTGGTTACTTGTGAGTTGTGAGTATTTTTTTGGTAGTCTGATGAAGTAGAGAAGTCATGACAAAATACAAATTTATTTTGGTTATTTGTTGATATAATTGTATTCATTAATATACTTGACACAATTGATTTGCATCAACAATTGAATATAACAGTCATTGATATATTGTATTTATTGATACAAATTAATTGTATTTGTGATACAATTATCAGTCAGATATACAAATCAAGTGTATCTCTCTCCTAGATTCCGCTCGTCTCTCTCCTCCCTCTTCAATCTCGCTTGATTCTCCCTTCCTTCTAACGTGTTGCTATAAATCATAATTAAGCAAATTACAGTTAAGAAACCTGATTATATTTTTAGTCTTAATTATTTTTTATATTTCCTCATAATAAATTGGTCGGTCAATAACTAGCCTAAAGTCAGATTTGGTCAATCTTGCTTTCATGGACTAGGTTTGTCCTCTACTTAAAACATTGTTTTTAAGTGACTCGGACACAAGATATCAAATGTAGAATATAAATCCAGAGGACAAAAAGAAAAATTATAGTTTCAACCCGTTCTAATTGGTTATTTGGGAGAACTCTATAATTTCCTTGAATATTTAGAATAGAGTTAACCGTTATAAACAGGGACGGACCCACGTAGTGTCTTCTGGGTGCTCGAGCACTTAGTGACCAAATGATTTGATTGGTTCATTGACTCTTGGGTGGATGCTTAAGGCTTTTTTTGTGTTGCTGAACCCGAGTTCGAATCTCACTTTTAACATGTCTTTTTTTATATTTTTGACTTGAACACCCATGATCTTAAAATCCTAGATCTGTCACTGGTTATAAAGATTTATTAGTAAATCTGTGTAAACAATAGATTAGTATAAAAATGAACACACCAACGTTAATTTGATAGTCATACCAAAGTTAATTTGATAGTCAAGTAATTAATTAAGTATTATTGCCATTACCCTCCTCTAGTGAATTGTTTTCCTAAGCACACATTTAACCTCTGTTTAACTTTGTTTTTTTTTTCTAGGTATCATCAACCTTTTAAAATGTCTTAAACGTCTATTTTAAGGGTAAGTTAAAATTTATGTTTGATGAACAACGTATCTAAGTTCTAACTTTTGTCGGTAGAATTTTTGGTCAATTGAATAGGTTCAAAGATATGTCATGAATGCCCGTTTTATGGGCAAATGTTAGAACTTTCTAAAGCAATGACTATTTTAAAATAATTTGTTAAGCAGCCAAAAAATTAAAAACACTTCTTATAAAAAGTCATTTTTAAAATTTTTCTTATCAAAGACAAAATATCAAGACCACCCATCTTAAAGCCATTTCTAAACTCTGTTATGAGTCTGGTAATTCATTTCACTCTACTATTGTAGGAATAACTTAAATTCTGCTGATATACATATGATATTCCCCTATTGTTTTTCTCTATATTTTTCTTTTATCATGTAATATTTATGCATCAAAGCTATTAGAAATATTAACATAAGTATAACAGCCCACATTGAAACTTGGGATAATTTAAAAGATTCTTAAATAAATAAATATATTAAACCAAAAAAAATTCAATTAATGATCCTATGTATATTTAATATGTATGTAATGTATCTATATTATATAAATAATGTATAATTGTGTATATATGATATATAACAATATAAAATAAATGTATATACATCAATATACATTGTTACAGTAATATTTATATAATGTATATGGTATCATGGTATGTATCTATATTATATACTTCAGTCTCTTCTCTTTTTCTTCTTTGTAGTTCCATGGTTAGTAATAACTTTTTTTTTATTTAACAAAAAAATAACTCATAACTAATGCGTAAGAAATCAAAAGAAAAAAAAAGTTATATTTCGTCATTTTTATTGGTTAAATGAAAAGCTGTATATACTGTTTTTTTTTAATTGTTGTTACTTGTAATTATATATCTCATACATTATATCCCCCCACCCCCTTCCTCCCCCAAAAAATACAGAATACAAAAAATAAATAGATTAAGAGCCAACTTATCCTATTTGAATTGTTCAAGGGTAAAATTGATCAATTTTCCCTTGTTTTGGAACCCATGAGTAGAAAGAATATTTTAAGCTATTTGGCTACATAAATGACAATATTTGAGCCACAAAATATAACGATGAGGAATATTTTTAGCCAAAAATGTAATAGATGGTAAAGTTTACCTATTTTGAATAGTTTAAGGGTATATTTAATTTTTTTTAAAATAAAATAAATGTATTCACGCATAATAGAAAAGTTTCATAAAAGTAGTTACCTAATTTACATTGCAAAAATATAGCCCAAAATTTACATTACAAATCTTTAGCCCATAACACAATTCGGTATACGATAATATACATCCGATATACAATAATATACAAACCTTTTGCCTATAACACAATTCGGTATACAATAATATACATCTGACATACAATAATATACAAACCTTTCAAATTTATTTTTTACAAAATTGTTTTAAAAACTTAATATACAATATTATACACCAACATATAATATTATACAAAATTATAAGAGGTATTTATACACCCATATACAATAATATACAATTATGTACGCTATTATACAAAATGAAATTTCGTCAATCTTTACCAATTGATACCTTTAAAACGACAATATGGAATCTTCTGAAAATTTGTGGTGAGACAGATCTAGTGATGATGGCCTATGATTCTCAATAGGTGAGGCATCATGAATCACAATAGAATTTGATTTGGGAAACTTTTGAAAATGGCTGACACTTCGCTCATGAGATTTAGCTATAATAATTGTGTTTGTAATTTAGGATTTTCCAGAATTGTAGATGAAATTTTGAAACAATTTTTAGTGTATTTGATTTGTTTCATCAAGATCTACCATTAGACTTTGATTTTGAATTTTTCAGAAGTCGAAATGGGCTTGTGACCCTATGATAGTCCTTTAAGGCCCTTAAATTAATCATTTAGATCAATTCCAAATTACATAGTTATTTATTAATTGTACTTAGAGAATAATTATCTCATTAATAGATACTCCCTTAGCTCCTATTTATATGTGTCTCTCCTTAAGAAACTAGATAAATTTACCATTATACTCTTATTTAGTATTTTCTGAAAGTCAAATTTTCAATAAATGGACATGAATCAATTTATTTTAATTAACTAATTTGACCAATGGACATGAATCAATTACTTAGTTTTTCTATGTTGGACAAATGTATACTTTGAAGGCTAATAACTTTCAAATGGTAAAATAAACAGAATAATGTCATTTATGCATTAAATTTGTGAAATGACAAATATTAAGGATCATCTATTTATAGTAAGGACAACGTATAAATAAAAATGAATGGAGTATTGTATTATATATAAATTATATATAAAAAATATTGATTTAGTTCACTTATCTTCAAAAAAAAAAAAACCAAATCAATTTTCTTATTTATTTTTTTTGATAACAAACCAAATGAAATTTGTCGATTCGATTTTTTATTTTACTAGTATACATACCCGCGCGATGCGCGGCCATTTTACTTAAAAATTGAATCATTAAATAGTTTTACACATTTAAAGATAACGATAAAAATAAATTTGATTTATGCAAATTAAGTGTTTGTTGATACAAATAAAATTATATTTCTTGCAATTCTTTATTGTCTAAATTATTAATAACATTTTTTTTTGTATTATGTCATTTTGTTACTTAAGTTTTGCAACGAATTCACAGTGCAAATATTTTTATTTTATCTCTATCACTCTTTTTGTAAATAATTTTCTATTGTATATTTTAAATAGTTTTGTCATATAGGATTTTAGTAATCGAAATAAGATTATATTAATTAATATTGTTAAATTGAATTTTG
>JAJOOR010014292.1:0-30149 GCA_036250505.1 Solanum acaule | reverse complement strand
TCACTTCACATCTATTGCCTTCAAGGCCATGATCTCAACATGCATAGATAAACAAGAAGTAAACACCGCCACCATAAGTGGACCAAACCACACAACATCAATTCTCATACTATAGACTAGAAGTTAGGTCAACTTACCAATTCTCCAAGCCATGATCATCATAGATCAATCCTCAACAATTCTTAATCAATTGACATAGATTGAAATAGGAATCAACAATGTAATTCAATAACATAAACATAATCCAAGTACAATTCTATAAACAAAGGGATCAACCCATAACTTTTCCTATAAGGCCATAATTCTCAACTCATCAATATACCAACAATTCAACATGAATAAGTATAGATAATCATAGGAAACATCAATATAATCTAATCTAAACATAATTTCACCAATAGAAATCATATTCACAAAGACCCATATCATAGGCCAATTTTTGATAATTTGGGTAATTTGGGGATCATGGGTTCTTCAAGAATTCCTTTGAAAATTATCTTAAAAACCTTAACTCCACATCATTTCATCAATAGAATGATTTAGAAAATCGTTTGACAAAGGACCCATGTTTAGATTGAAAATTGGGAATTTTGGTCTTTGAATCACTTTTGAAAATATTTGATAGAACTCCTTGAATGATAGGTTATTCAAGAATCAAGAGTTACCATACCTTAATTATTGAAGACCCATGAAATTGAAGAAGAAATCAGTACAAAACCATCTTCTAGCTTGAGCTTCATTAAGGTCTTCAATGGAGTTTTTGAGAGAATCTACTTTTGAGAGGGAAGGGTCAATTTGTAGAATGGAGTCTAATTCTAGGTTTTGGGGTTTTAACCAACTTAAAATACCCTAAAATAGGTAGAATAACCGTTTATAATAATTCCTTAAAGTACCCAAACTACCCCTCACTTAGTTGGACCTTTTAAACAAGTCAAACTTGAGTTTTATTTTTGCAGATTAAGAAATTAGTTGAAAACCCATCTTCTAGCTTGAGCTTCATTAAGGTCTTCAATGGAGTTTTTGAGAGAATCTACTTTTGAGAGGGAAGGGTCAATTTGAAGAATGGGGTCTAATTCTAGGTTTTGGGGTTTTAACCAACTTAAAATACCCTAAAATAGGTAGAATAACCGTTTATAATAATTCCCCAAAGTACCCCTCACGTAGTTGGATCTTTTAAACAAGTCAAACTTGAGTTTTATTTTTGCAGATTTCATCGGGGATCAAGTTCGCGACGCGGAGGTGTTCCCACAAGTTTCTAGAAATTAAATTCCGAGACAGTAGAGTCCGCGACATGTCCGCGACGCGGACCAAACATTTGGCCTTTTGTGGAGCTAGTCTGCGACGCGGACATGCTCCTTCCAAGAGCATTTTCAAGCTGCCTTGGCAGCTTGCTTGGCTAAGGTTGGGGTCCTCCTCAGGGTCCCTTAGGGTGGCCCCGGGGCGTCGTATTCAAACGTTTTGACCCTATGAACATATATTTACCTAATTTAAACCTTTTCACAAGATTATACCATCATACGACACTCCCAAACTTGCCCAAAACTCAAGGACACACTAGAACGCATTCTTCTCTAGATTCCGGACGTCGTGGTCGTTTCTTGACGTTTTGACTTTTACTCTTTCAAGACAAGTCAATTGCATTAATTTAGGTTTAGAAACATCATTTTAACTATTTTTAATTCATTATTCATAATGTGAGGCTCGAACTTAAGTCATAGAATTTTGGGGGTGTTACAGATATAGTCTGAATCAAGCCCTAACAAAAATCTACGCACCTTAAGATGCATCATATCAAAAAATGCTAGTGCATATCTAGACAATGAATAAAATCTCAGCCCATACTAATGGAAACTCATGTTGCCATGTCAGAGGTTCAAAAACTATCCCAAATTTCTCAAGGCAAATAGTAATCTAGAAAAACTATTGTAAAGCTATCCAAAGTGGGTTGAGGGGAATCTTTCTCCTAGATCTCTCCCAACTATCATACCATAATAATGAAATATCATGCAATCAAAATGCTGCTAACTCAATTTTTGACCCTTGAGAAGGTCCAAAAAAATCTAGGGCAATTAGTTGGCGTTGTGCGGCAACTAATTGTGCTAACATACATTTTACACTTTTAAAATCCTAATTAGACAGAATATGAGGAATTAAGGTGGTACTGTTGGTGGAGACGGGGTCTTGTTGCTCTTAGAGACTTCGGAGGTGGTAAAAAAGCTATAGGGGGTTGAGAAAATATCTCCCCCAGGGTCTCAAGAAGGGCTATCTCTACCGGTGGTACCTTGTCGGTACCCTCACCTGCAGCTTTAGCTAGCCTCTATCTAGCTGCAGTCTGTCTGGTGTTAGCCATCTCTCTATTATTACAAATATCAATTATAAGACCAAAAACTAAATCATTCAAACACAAATCTATAGCACGATTTGAGCAAAAATAAGTGTAAGCATTCTAAAATGTAGCTTCCTACTTATAGAATGTGGTGCACAACACATTTATAAATAAGACTTTACTAGACATGTCTTACACACCTCCTAGGATAAGATGTTGCTCAGATACCAAGTTTGTCACGCGCCAAGACACAATTGGCACCTAATGCTAACACTTAGGCTTGAGCCGACCTTGTTGAACCATTTTCTAGTAGGGCATAGTATCCACACATACTTAAGAAATCGAACAAATAGATCTCAGCTTAAAAATGAGTTCTTGGATGGTAAGTCCCCTTTAACTGTTGAATAAGGGAAAATATTAATCTTAATAGTTCATATAAGAAATAGCCAGCTAATATACAAGTCATGTTTTGGTCAACAAGGCCACCATGATATCTAGGAAACATAAATGCTATATGGTTTGTCAAAGCCGACATGATCTCAATATAGAAGCTAAAAATAGGTATATATCAAAACAATACATCAAACAACTAACAAACTTCTACCAACAAAAAAGCAATGTCGAAATGTGAAACAACATGGCTATAAAACCCAACAGAGTAGTCTGTAAGCCTCTAAGAGTAGTAAATCTTGGTCAGAAGAGGGCCCAGTCTACCAAAAACTATATATAGAAAAATCCAACAAACCTCAGAACTCTAGCAGTTCCAAAAAAGGGCTAGCCTACCTGATAAAAGTCAATTGTGTTACTAAGGAGGTATATCAAGGCATCTATCACTACTTATGGGCATGAATGCATCACCCCTAAGTAATAGGGTGTGCATATGAAACAATATATCAAGTATGAAAGGCAATAAACTAACTGAGCAGGTATTATAATAATAAAAGAATTCAAGTAAGGATTTCAAGAGTAAGATAAGCGTACTGACCTATTCCCTAATCTAAGAATACCAGAACTAATCAAACAACAACTTGACTAAGCCCCCATAAGCTCAGCAAATACAAAAAATAAATAAGTCCATCAACCCATGCTTCTTTAATCCTTAAAGGTTCCAATTAAGTTTATATACCCATGTCGGTAGTCCCCTAGCCCCAAGGAATTCCCCTATCCCTCTTAGGTTACAATATATTCCCATAGGAAGCACACCTCTTAGGAATCAATTTCGTCCTATAGGAAAATTATAGCCCTCTTAGACATTGATATGTCAACATTTAATGGCACATATGATGTTATAACTGGGAATAATTGTGCGTATTTAAGTAACAACAATGTCTTTTGATCATTTTCTCAATGTGTTGGTCAGGACATCAGCCAAGGAAAGAATGTCACGACCCAAGGGTACCCCCTAGACGTAACAAGGCACATAGAACCCCAAAAGGCACCATGTAAGCCACTTAGCATATCATAACATAAAGCATTAGGACAATAAGAGTAAAAATGCATTTAAGTCCAAAAATCTTCATAAAGAAAAGCAGAAGTCTAGACTTGTCTCAAATAGCCATTTATTACAATACTTGAGTCAAAATAGGGTCACAGCCCAAAACAACATAATCTGAAAGTGAAAGTACAAGAATGAAAACACAATGATAGTATCCCATCCTCGAATCATGAGGACTCATCAAAAGAATGGTTATGAGCAAATCCAAGCTCTAGCCACAATGGGGACCACCTTGAGAACCGGACCCTACACTTGGGAAAAATGTCGGAAAATATGGGTTAGTACAAAAATACACTAAATATGATAGTCATGCACAAAATCATGAAAATATTCTAAAAGGGACATTTTAGTTGAATGCATGCCGTTTATTAATTTAAAGCATCATTTCGAAGATAATGGAAAAGCATAAGTCATAACCATAATCAACTCATAGATCACCATAACATAATTGGAACATACCATAAATACCCTCAAAGCATACTTGTGCAATGCATGAATAAGATCACATAATCCCACCCGCACTAAGTAAAGATTCTTGAGTAACTATAGTTCATATTTCATATTCTTGTTCATACTATTATAACGGGAGATTAGCCTTAACCGACATAGACTATGTGAGCCTACCATGGAATCCGGTGTCTACCCCACACCGAAAAGGGGTTGTCCTACTTGCCTAATATAGAACCATAATCTTAGCTTAGGTGGATCCACGAGCTAAAGACCTATGTGGGCGAAATAGCTACGGGATAGGGAGATTGCTACTAGAAACCCAGACTCTACTAAGGTATAAGGTTTCCATCTCATGAGATACATACTTTGGGAACCCGGACTCAACTAAGGTAGAAAGAACCCATTTGGAAATACGGACTCAACTAGTATAAAAGCTTTAATTGGGAAGCTAGACTCAACTATCGTATAAGCTTCCATCTCATATTCATATCCACTCGGTGCTAAGTATTAATTCCCATAGATTACATATTAAGTCTTGACTTAAGTGCATATTCATGGAAGAATGTCTTGACACTCAATCCAACATAATTCATACTATAGCTCATAGATTCAATAGGTGAGAATAGCCTTTCAACCCTAAAATCATCATATTGTGAGGAAACCTTTCACATCATATCATATTCATACATAAGTGTGTACATGAGGATAATCATCCAACAACACAACAACTAGATCATAATCATATTCACTTTACTATCAAAGTGTTCTAAAAGCATATACATAAACCTCATACTCATGCATAATTCTCATACTTTGTCCTTCAAGGACCATAGATCGCATTCAATAAACACATCTAGAATTACTACATTAGATATGGATAATAACATGATTCAATTCACTATATTCACAATTCTATAATATTCTACTTGCATCAATCAATACCCACACTTTGAGATCCAATTTGGGAAAATGGGGAAATTCATGGATTCTTGGGAAATCAACATAAAACAATATAAAATCATCAATTTATCCATAATAAAACATAATTCAATCATAAAAAAAGAATTTGAAAGGAATCCATGAGATTGAAGTCAAACCCTAACCTTTGGGATTTCTAGCTTTGAAATTGAGGTTTTGGAGGGGCTCCATGGATGAAAACTATCCATGGATGAACGAACACCATACCTTAGCTTTGAATTCCAATGAAATTGAGTGAAAAACGTGCTCCTTCAAAACCTAGCTTCACCTTTCTTCTTCTTCTTCTTTGGAGTTCTAGAAAGAGAGCTTTGGGGGGAAATTTGGGTTTGATTTGGGATTTTGGAATTATGAGGAAGATGACTTGATTTGGGGGTCTTAGATCATTATATAGTTAGTCTAATTTAGTGTAAAATGACGTCAATTTGTATTAAATAAAAATGGAAAACCCCAAAGTACCCCTTAACTAACTCCTAAAAACGGTTCCCAGTCATTACCCACGACCCCCCTCATAGACGGATCGTGGTTGGACCCACGGCCCATGCTGGTAAAGCATGGGTCGGGGTCTGAGACCAAATCCTGCAGGTTCCATCTACGAACCCTCACCCACGAGGTGTGGGGGGGGCTACGGGGCGTGAGTGGCCCTTCGTGGGTCACTGCCCAGGTACATTCTTGGTTCATTTCTCAAGGACCCATGGTTGGTCCTTGGGGTTTTAACCTTGACGTTCTAACACAAAACATTTATTTTAAGGTACGGGGAGGTACATTTCAAGGGTCTAACCCTAATGTCAAGCTCTAGTTTAGCCTACTAGTTCCCAAGTGTTACAATATCTCCCATTTGGGAACATTCGTCCTCAAATGACGATCTAGACCCTTTACGGAATTAAAGACTCAAAACTAGCAGCCCTACATGCATGAAACATCAAAATAATGCACAATTCAAAAGGAGGAAACTTCAACTTCATCTAAAACATAGTAAATGCAACACAATGAAGTAGAAACTACATCTAACAACCCATTATCAATAAAACTCAATATTTCACATATTCATAGGACAAACTGCCTTCTCTAACTAAAATCATGCTCAACACAATATCATGGAGCCAATATTCAATTACTTCCAAAAGCATACTAAGCATGTTCATTAACTCATCTCATGAAGTCAAATAGGCAACTCATACTAAATGCACAACAACATGAGGAACATAAATCATGAAAACTCATTTTCCTACTAAACATGAATTTCTCAAGAACATGCATAACATAAGGAAATCATGGAAAAGCTCATATAACACACATGACTCCAAAAATACTAAAACTCAAGAGGAACTACTTACCTTAAGCTTGAATAGGAGAAGAAGGAAATAGATGAGGGTATTGGGACTTCATATCAACCTCGGACTCCCAAGTAGCACCCTCAACTAAATGATTTCTCCATAAAACCTTCACGAAGGCAACTTCCTTATTTATCAACCTCTTGACTTGCCAGTCTAGAATTTCAATCAGCACCTCTTCATAGAAAAAATTCTCTTTAATCTCTAAACCCTCTAAGGGAACTATGGTTGATGGATCCCCAATACATTTCTTCAACATTGAGACATGGAAAACCGGATGTACCAACGCCAATTCATTTGGCAAATCTAACTCATATGCAACCTTGCCTACACCCCTTAAAATCTCATAAGGACCCACAAATCGAGGACTAAGTTTCCCTTTCTTTCCAAACCTCATAACACCTTTCATGGGTGAGATTTCAAATAAACCCAATCATGGACATCAAATTCTAAATCCCTTCTTCTAACATAGGCATATGACTTTCACCGACTTTGGGCCATTCTCAACCTCTCTTTAATGAGCCGGACCTTCTCAATAGCTTCATAAACCAATTCGGGACCAATAAGAGCATTTTCACCTACCTCAAACCAACCAATCGGAGACCTACATCTCCTACCATATAAGTCTTTAAAGGGGGCCATCTCAATACTTGAATGGTAACTATTATTATAGGCAAACTCAACTAACGACATATGTTCATCCCAATTGCCTTTAAAATCTATCATGCATGCCCTCAACACGTCCTCTAAAGTCTGAATGGTGTGTTCCGCTTAACCATCTGTTTGAGGGTGAAAAGTTGTGCTAAGCTTTACCTTAGTACCTAGCCCCTTTTGGAAGGACTTTCAAAACTGTGAAGTAAATTGGGGGCCTCAGTCCGAAATGCTAGACAAGAGAACTTCATGTAATCTTACTATCTCATTCAAATACAATTTAGCATATTCCTCCGCCGAGTAGGACACCTTGACGGGAATGAAATGAGCGGACTTAGTCATTCGGTCCAGTATTACCCAAATCGAGTCATGTTGCCTCCTAGTACGTGGCAAGCCTATAATAAAATCCATGTTCACATCTTCCCACTTCCAAGTAGGAATAGGAAAATTTTGTGACAAGCCTTTCGGCCTATGGTGCTCAACCTTAACTTGTTGACAATTAGGACATTTGGCCACAAATTCTGCGATGTCTTTTTTCATCCCATTCCACCAATAGACTTCCCATAGGTCACGGTACATCTTGGTGGCTCCCGGGTGAATAGAATACTAAGAACTATGGGCTTCTTCTAAAATTTTCCCTCTCAAACCGTCAACATCCGGAACACATAACATACCTTGATACCTCAATACCCCATTTCCCCCTTGGGAGAAAGCGTCAACTGACTTTTTGAGTATCGACTCTTTCAACTCAACTAATATAGGATCAAGGCTTTGCTTAGCCTTCACATCTATCACAAAGGACGATTTGGAACCATTATGGGCCATGACACCACCCTTGGCGGAATCCACTAGTTGAAAACCTAACCAACCCAAGCTATGCACATCATGAACTAATTCTTTGCTTTCATCATCCACATGAGCCACACTACCCATTGACAACCTACTAAGAGCATCTGCTACCACGTTAGCCTTGCTGGGGTGATAAAGGACACTCATATCATAATCCTTCAATAACTCTAACCACCTTTGTTGTCGAAGATTCAAGTCCTTTTGTCTAAACACATATTGAAGACTTTTATGATCAGTGAAAACATCCACATAGACCCCATACAAATAATGCCTCTATATTTTTAAGGCGAAAACAACCGCAGCTAATTCAAGATCACAGGTAGGATAATTCTTCTCATGGTCTTTCAGTTGCCTTGAAGCATAGGCAATCACCTTACCATTTTGCATAAGCACATATCCCAACCCAACTCTAGAGGCTTCACAATACACCACAAAACCATACGTACCCTATGGTAAGGTCAACACCGAAGCGGAAGTAGGTCTATCTTTCAATTCCTGGAAACTTTTCTCACAAACTTCTAACCACTCAAACTTAGCCTTCTTTTGAGTCATAGCCGTCAACGAGGAAGCAATAGAGGAAAATCCATCAACAAACTTCTTATAGTAATCGGCCAAACCCAAAAAGCTTCTAATGTCGAAAGGAGTTAGAGGTTTAGGCCAACTCTTGACCACATCCGTCTTCTTAGGATCTACCTCAATACCCTTGCTTGACACAAAATGACCAAGGAAAGCTACGGACCTCAACCAAAATTCACACTTCCTAAACTTTGCAAAAAGTTGTTGGTCCTTAAGAACTTGCAGCACAATCCTCAAATGGAACACATGTTCATTTTCACTCCTCGAATAGATCAAGATATCATCGATAAACACAATCACAAATATTTCTAGGTATTGCCTAAACACTTTATTCATCAAATCCATAAATGCCGCCAGGGGATTTGTCAACCCAAACGACATAACCACAAATTCATAGTGACCATATCGGGTCCTAAAGGCCATCTTTGTAATATCAATCCCTCTCACCCTTAATTGGTGATAACCTGAACGAAGATCAACTTTGGAGAAATAGCTAGCCCTTGAAGTTGATCAAACAAGTCAACAATTCTCGAAATGGGATATTTATTCTTAATGGTCACTTTGTTCAATTGACAATAGTTGATGCACATTCTAAGTGACTCATCCTTCTTTGTAACAAATAACACTGGAGCACCTCATGGAGAGATGCTCAGTCGAATAAAACACTTATCTAGCAAATCCTTCAATTGCTCTTTCAACTCTTTCAACTCGGCCGAAGCCATTATATAAGGAGGAATGGAGATAGGTTGCGTATCTGGAAGAAGGTCAATACAAAAGTCTATTTCCCGCTCGGTAGCGGGCAAATCATCGGGGAATACTTTCGCAAACATATTAACTACCAGAACCGGGTTTCAGACCTCAACATCCATCACCCTAACAAGATGGTAAATACACCCTTTGGAGATCACTTTCCTAGCTTTAAGGCAAGAAACAAATTAACCACTAGGGATAGAATCCCCCCCCCCTTCCACTCCAAGATAGGCTCATTTGGAAATTGGAATCTAACAAACCGATTCTTACAATCGATAGAGGCATAACATACATGCAACCAATCCATACCCAAAATCACATCAAAGTCTAACATGTCTAACTCCACTAAATCCACCAAAGTAACTCTATGGGACAAGGAAATGGGACAATTTTTACCGACTCTTTTAGCCACCACCGAGTCACCAACCGGGGTAGAGACCGAAAAAGGTTCTACTAACACTTTAGGAAGTATTTCAAACTTCATGGCCACAAAAGGTGTCAGAAAGGACAAAGCAACACCGGGATCTAACAAGGCATATACATCAATAGAAAAGAATTTTAACATACCGGTCACCACATCCGGAGAGCTCTCTTGGTCACCTCGGGATTGAAGAGCATAAAAGTGGTTTTGCTTTTGAGCATTGGAGTTGGAACCGCTTGGAGAAGCTTGTTTATCTTCCATTCCCTTAACCTTGAGCATTGGAAAATCTCTCATCTTGTTGCCAACTTTCCCACAACTAAAACACCCATCGATACCCACAAGATACTTGCCATCATGTTTTCTACCAAATTTTGCACAAGTAGGCCTAGCAACATAAGAACCACCACTATTACCTCCTTGAGGTTTAGGGTTGGAAACCCTATCCTTGTTGACCCTTTGGGGAGCACTAGAGGAGCCTTGATTGGAGAACCTTTGTCTAAACCTTGGTCAACCTTGTCCATCGGACCTAGCATTGGAGAAGTTCCCATCACCGGTTCTAGCTCTTTTCACCTCTCTATTCCTTTTCTTGAGTTTTGACTCCTCAATTTGTTGAGAATATACCATGAGCCTTGAGATATCCATGTCATGAAGGAGCATTGCCATACGACATTCTTCTTGAACCAAATCAAACACACCCGTCAAAAACCTACTCATCTCATCCCTTGAATCCGCCACCATAAATGGAGCATACTTGGATTGTTGGGTAAATTTCAAGGCATACTCATTGACACTCATGCTGCCTTGACTAAGGTTAATGAATTTCTCCACCGTAGCTTACCTATACTCTCAGGGGAAAGAATCTATCAAGAAATGCCGATTTGAACATTTCCCATTCAACCGGGACTGCTCCTACGGGTCTTCCCCTTTTCCAAAGATCATATCATACCTGAGCAACATCATTTAGTTGGTAGGCGGCTAACTCTGCCTTCTCTCCCGAAGATACCCCCATAATATCAAGGACCATATAAACTTTATCGATGAACCTTTGGGGATCCTCCTCCACTTTAGAGCCATGAAATTCGGGAGTGTTCATTCTAGAAAAATCCCTAACCCTTGAAGCAGTCGAATTAACATTAGGATTGACCGGAGCTACAACTTCTCTATTGGCTTGAGCCGTCACGACTTGAGCCAATAATTGGATAGTAGATCTAAACTCCGCATGAGTCACATTCTCAACCACGGGATCAACTGGAGCTTGGTTAGCTTAAGGAGCCTGATTAGCTTGAAGAGCTTCTTCATTCACATTGCCACCCTCCATTCTTCTAGCGTTAGCCCTTCATGTGTTCATATCCTGAAGACAGAAGAGAAGGATTAGAAGAGGGACTTTATAGAGTTAAACTATAAGGCACGACTTAAGAGTAATGAAAGAAGTGACATTTCCTAAACATCTTATAGCCTCTCATTCATAAGTGTGGCGAGCTTCACACTCATGAACAAGACTCTACTAGACGTGGCTTATGAGACATCATCCTAGAATCATTCTATACCTTGTGCTCTGATACCAAGTTGTCACGAGCCAAGGGTACCCCCTAGACGTAACAAGGCATATAGAACCCCGAAAGGCACCATGTAAGCAACTTAGCATATCATAACATAAAGCATTAGAACAATAAGAGTAAAAACGCATTTAAGTCCAAATTTTTTTATAAATAAAAGCAGAAGTCTAGACTTATCTCAATTAGCCATCTATTACAATACTTGAGTCAAAATAGGGTCACAGCTCAAAACAACATAATCCTATAGTGAAATTACAAGAATGAAACTACAATGATAGTATCATGTCCTTGAATCATGAGGACTTACCACAAGTAAGAGAAATGAGCAAATCCAAGCTCTAGCCACAATGGGGACCACCTTGAGAACCAGACCCTACAATCGAAGAAAATGTAGGAAAATATGGGTTAGTACAAAAATGCACTAAGTATGATAGTCATGCACAAAATCATGAAAACATGCTAAAAGGGACATTTTAGTTGAATGCATGCCATTTACTAGTTTAAAGCATCATTTTGAAGATAATGGAAAAGCATAAGTTATAAGCATAATCAACTCATAGATCACCATAAATACCATAAATACCCTAACATAATAGGAGCATACCATAAATACCCTCAAATCTACTTGTGCAATGCATGAATAAGATCCCATAATCCTATTCGCACTAAGTAAAGCTTCTTGGGTAACTATAGTTCATATTTTATATTCTTGTTCATACTATCATAAAAGGAGATTAACCTTAACCGACATAAACCATGTGAGCTTACTATGGAATCCGGTGTCTACCCCACACCGAAAAAGGGTTTTCCTACTTGCTCTTAGCTTATGTGGATCCACTAGCTAAAGACCTATGTGGGAACATAGTTTTGAGATAGGGAGATTGCTACTAGAAACCCAGACTCTACTAAGGTATAAGTTTTCCATCTCATGAGATACATACTATGGGAACCCGGACTCAACTAAGGTAGAAAAAACCATTTGGAAAGCTTGACTAAACTAGTGTAAAAGCTTTCATTGGGAAGGTGAACTCCACTATCGTATAAGCTTCCATCTCATATTCATATCCCCTCGGTGCTAAGAATTAATTTCCATAGATTACATATTAAGTCTTGACTTAAATGCATATTCATAGAAGAATGTCTTGACACTCAATCCAACATAATTCATACTATAGCTCATATATTTAATAGGTGAGAATAGCCTTTCAACCCTAGAATCATCATATTGTGAGGAAACCATTCACATCATATCATATCATATCATATTCATACATAAGTGTGTACATGAGGATAATCATCCAACACACAACAACTAGATCATAATCATATTCACTTTACTCTCAAATTGTTCTAAAATCATATACATAAACCTCATACTCATGCATAATTCTCATACTTTGCCCTTCAAGGACCATATATCACATTCAATCAACACATCTAGAATTACTACATTAGACATGGATAATAACATGATTCAATTAATCAATTCTCTACACTCACAATTCTATAATATTCTACTTGCATCAATCAATACCCACAATTTGAGATCCAAATTGGGAAAATAGGGGAATTTATGGATTCTTGGGAAATTCAACATAAAACCATATAAAATCATCAATTTATCCATAATAAAACATAATTCAATCATAAAAAATGAATTTGAAAGGAATCCATGAGATTGAGTCAACCCCTAACTTTTGGGATTTCTAATTTAGTGTAAAACGACGTCACTTTGTATTAAGTAAAATTGAAAAACCCCAAAGTACCCCTTAATTAACTCCCAAAAATAGTTTTCAGTCATCACCCACGACCCCCCTCACAGATGGACTGTGGTTGGACCCACGGCCCGTGCTGGTGAAACGTGGGTCGGGGTCTGAGACCAGATCCTGAGGGAACCATCTTTTTTTTTCATGAAAAACACTGGAGCACCCCATGGAGAGATACTAGGTCTGATGAAGCCCTTATTTAGAAGTTCTTTCAGCTATTCATTCAATTCCTTAAGCTCAGCTGGAGCCATTCTATAAGGTGGAATCAAAATAGGCTGGGTATCTCGAAGGAGATCAATTCCGTAGTCCAATTCCCTTTCGGGAGGAACTCTGGAACGATCTTCTGGAAACACTTCTGGAAACTCATTTAATACAGGGACTGACTCAAGAGTTGAGGTTTCAGAGCTTGAATTCATAACTCGAACAAGATGATAGATATACCCTTTAGAGACCATCTTTATGGCCTTAAGGTAAGAGATAAATCTACATATAGGCACTGAGCTACTACCCTTCCATTATAAGACTGGCTCATTTGGAAATTGAAACCGAACGATCCTAGTTCTACAATTGACTGAGGGATCAGAGGAATGTAATTAATCCATGCCTAGAATGATATCAAAATCTACCATTTCTAACTCTACAAGATCTACTGAGGTGACTTTCTTAGAGATTGTGAGAGGGCAATTTTTGTATACCCGTCTAGCTATAACTGGGTCCCCAACTAGAGAAGAGACTAAGAAGGGTTCTGAAAGAGTTTCTAGACTGACACCGACGTTTTATTGCTATATAGGGAGTTAAAAAGACAGAGTAGCCTCTGGATCTAACAATGCATAAACATCTAAATGAAAGACTCATAATGTACTAGTGACCACATCAGGAGAATCTTACTGGTCTTGGCGAGCCTGGAGAGCATACAACATGTTTTGGCGGTAACCGCCAACTGTACCAGATGAAGCACCTTGCTGAGTTGGGTGACCTGATGGTGTTGCTGGAGCGATTGACTGAGCCCTGTTATTGATACCTCATTGACCCTGCCTAGCAGAAGAGCAATCCTTCAACCTATGGCAAGACTAACCACACCCAAAACACCCTTCCTTGCCTGCAAAACACTTGCCCGAATGGTTCTTACCACACTTTGGACAAGTTGGGAAAGTCCTGTTACCTGAAGTACTCCCTTGAGACTTAGAGTTTGATGCCCTACCTTTCTGATCCTGTCGAAACCTAGGGGATGGAGAACTAGCTGATGAAGGTGTTGGGGCTATAGACCTCTGCTAAAACTGTGAGCGGTTTCCACCACCTGATTTTTGCTGAGAGTATTCATAATTCATTATTCTAGCCTTCTTGTTGTCCTTAGCCATTTCCTTAAGCTTATCTCCCTCAACCTATTGACCATGAGTCATAAGCCTAGAGATATTCATATCCTCTAACAGCATAGCATTCCTACACTCTGTCTTCACCAAGTCGGATACCCCAAATAGAAACTTACTCATCTGTGCCCTTGGATCGGCAACCATGTGTAGAGCATACATGGAGAGTTGAGTGAACTTTAGTCTGTACCCTTGGAATGACATTGTACCTTGTCTCAAATTCATAAACTCCTAAGCTTTAGCCTCCCTCAACTCTCTCGGGAAGAACTCCAGAAAAACACTCCCAAGTCACAGGACCTACATTCGCACCCCTATATTTTTTCCACTGAGTGAACCAAATGTGTGCCACATCCTTAAGTTGGTAAGATGCCAACTCCACCCTTTCATTACCAGTTACTTGTATCACTCCAAAGATTTTCTTAACCTCATCAATAAAGTTTTGTGGGTCCTCAACAACCTTTGACCCTAGAAATTCTGGTGGATTCATCCGAACAAAGTCTCGAACCCTAGTTGCAGCTGCTTCAACATTAATGTTAGTAGGAACTATGGCCTGCTGATTATTCTGATTGGCCACACTCTGAGCCAAGAGTCTGATCACATTACAAAACTTTGCATTCGTAACCTCATGGTTCGAGACTGGAGGAACTACGTGAGCATTGCGTGCATTAGCATTCCGTACGTAAGCTCTACGAGGAGGCATGATCTGAAATGCATAACGATGAATTTGAAAGGAGATCATACCATACCCACGCACGATAAGAATAGCAAGAAAGTGAAGTTTTTCCTAAAACACTTCGTAGTCTCCCTCTCATTAGATGTGGTGCACTTCACACCCATGAAAGAGACTCTACTTAGTGCGTCTTTCAGACATCCTAGGACTCTTGAACGTAATGCTCTAAATCCAAGTTTGTCACGCACCGAGGTTACCCCCTTAATGTAACACGGGACCTAGGATCACGAGTGACCCCAAGCTAACCCTATAGCTGGCATATCATAAGCATACTGTAACATAATAAGAAAAACATATACTATGCGGAAGCTAAAACAGTAGATGAATGAAAGTGGGGAATACCTAAAACTGATCTGAATATATAAAATATACTATGAGTTTAGTGATACTAAACATTCACTCAAAAGCTAGAGTTGAATCTAAATACGATGTCTAAAAAAGCCTCTACTGACTAGAGTTGCTGGGACATGCCCCCAGCTAACTCTAGCAAAGCTGAAAACAGAAGTGAAAGACTAAATGTGAAAAACATGTCTATTGTCCTCAAAGTATGAGGACTCACCACTAAAGCTATTGAATATGGATCGGGAACCGATCTATGCGTGATCTGGATACTGAGTACCTAAACCTACATCATGAAAGGATGTAGCGCAGAGTATTCGTCGGTACTTGGAATGTACTGAGCATGCAAGATATAGATATAGGTTGAACAAATACATATGAATTAAACAAAACATAACTGAACAATGATATAATCTGAATAAGAAAGTAAATACTGCATATAACTGAAAAGCTAACTGAATGCAATGGCCAAGTACTAATATGAACAGAACATGCTGAGACTGAGTACTGAAGTGTAAACTGAAAACCTGGTCAATTGCACTACAGTCAAATTGTGGGAGCTACTATTAACCGACATAAAATCACGTGAGCTAAACGTGGAGTCCGATTTATACGCCCCATTGAGAGGACCCAATATACCTTGCCAGGGGTATAAAGGCATGACTGGCATGATCACTAAATTTGATGCCCAACAGAGGGACTTATAATCATACGGGGGCACGTAGTTCTGGGACTATGAGGCTAAGTTGAACCCTGGTCCAACTCGGTGCTAAGCCTACTCCCAACTAAATATGTATATGACACAACAAAACTGAAATACGGGATAGCTCAATGTTCTGACATGCAAATCTGAGAATGCAACATTTAAGAACTAACAATGTAACATTCGAAAACGGGAGCATATTTATCTGTTTAACTGACCTAGAATGTGTAATTCATGAACTAAGAGAATCTACACAACTAGGGTTCTGAGTTTCATGCAAAGAACTAAGCAAACTTTCCAAGAAACAAGCTATTTCGATTTAGGATGCTACAACAGCTAAATCACAACAATTATCCAAGGTTTTAGAAACCCTAGGTCTAAACAAGATATAGAGAATCAAGAATCTAACAGAGTTCTAGGAACCTAGTGGATGAAAGGAACCCACTAGTGAAATCCAACATACCTGGTGACAATATTCACAGAGAAATCTTCCGATTTCGAGGCTGGAACTGAAGAAAACCTTCTGCTAGTTCTTGAGAGGTTGTCTTTTATTTCTTCTCCTTTTTGCTCTAAGTTTGATGATTTTGGGAGAATAATCGTTCTAGGTAAGTTCTAACTAAATTACTAGGCTTAAACTGAGGAAAATGATGTAGTTTAGGGGTTAAACGACGTAGTTTAAATTTCCAATGCATAGGGTGAAAGACTAAAACGACCTTAACTTAAAAGCTGACGAGGCCCTTCCACGGAGCCACTAGCGGACCATCAAAGGGACCACGGCCCGTCAAGTGGGTCTTGGTTCTAGTTAGTGTCTACTTGGTTTTGGGGATCCCTTCATGAGCCCTATCACGCCCGTGTGAAGGACAACAGATTGTGAAGGCCACTGTGGTTCTTCACTTGGGCTAGTGGTCTGTTGGCTTAGGTTCACGGCCCGTCATCAAGACCATAGCCTGTGGAGGGCCCAGTGGTCTGATGCCTGAGCCTGGGTGGTTTGCCCTTCCTCCACGAGCCCTCACATGGCTCGTGTGGTGTTCCACTATCGTGAAGGGCTCTGCGGTCCACCATTGTTGGGTGGGTGTGAGCCACAAGCAGGTCGACGGATCATGGTTCCTCTCACGGTCCGTGAACCCTGTCGTGGTTCACCAAATTTCTATTGTTAGGTTTGATAAGTTTTGAGGTGTTACACATTTGGAGATGATGTGAATTAACATCTGAAGAACTTCGTTGGCACATGTAAATCTTCTAAGATTCTTGGGGTCAGTCAAACAACAATGTGGTTGAGATTGTTCCCTTTGTCTCTTAGTGGGGAGGCAATAAAGTGGTTGAATGAGTTTCCACATGACTCAATCACCACTTGGAGAGAGCTAAGAGATGCATTGTTGGAAATATTTTTCCCACCTTCAAAGAACCTGCAATTGAAGGATGAGATTAATGATAATGCTCAAACCGCTCTAAAAATAATTAGAAGAATAAGCGGTTGTTAGCAATAAAAATATCCAACAAGAGAGTTCGGGTAAAATCCTACAAGGAGTAATATAGTGCAGAGATTTCAATTAGGAAATTAAGAATGAAAGCAATTCATTGTATAAATAAGAGAAAGTGGGTGGATGATTCCACAAAATTTACGAAAAGGGTTTTGGTATCAATTATCAAAATTAAACTAAAATCAAGGTTTCAAACAAGTAAGAGATGATCTAGAGGTGTGGGGATTGGTATTGATGTTAAATAAGGGTAAAAGTTCTTGCTCAATAGTGTTAAACAAACATGAATAAGATAGGTAATCTTCAATGACACTAATCTTCTTTCGATCTCAAAGCATCATAGCGTAGAATCTCCTTTCGGTCTCATCTATGTGAACCACAAATCAACCCAATACCTTACTAAAATATCTTTCTAGCAGATTTAACAACTAGAATTGAACCACAATTTCTCTTTCGAGAAAACTATGAAATCAAACCTAAATTGTATGCATCAAGCTATTTACCCACTTCAATTAATATCTTTTGAGCATCAATCGAAGATCTAGACTAGGATTAAGTTTGCACCTATAACCCATAAATTAACTTCATGCTAAATACTCAAATCCATGGATAAATAGTAATAAAATAGAGCAAGACACAAGACTCACTAAATTAAATCAACACCCAACCCCATAAACACACCCCTAGAATTAGGGTTTTAGTCAAGCATCATAATAGGAAAAGAAAGTATACCAATTATGTTTTTGGAGAGTTGAAATTAAGAAAAAATCTTCAAGACTCACTTTGATTTGAACCCTCAAATGCAAATTACAAGAGTGTTTGAAAAACCCCAAAAACTAAGAATATTTCTCAAAGGGTAAAAAGACTTTTGATGTGAATTCTCTCTAAAATCTTATACAAAATCTCAAACAAAAATCTGATACATTTTTCTCTCTCCTTTGGATTATTTATAGTTTTCCCAAAATTAGCCCACAATTCCATGTTCGACATGTTCGGCAACATTAGTCGGGCTCCCTTTTCTAATTCGGTGGATTGTTGATTGCCTTTTAGCTCGCCCTTTTTTTGCTTAATACTTCAAGTGTTTGAACCTCAATTGGAGAACTCGATTGAGTCAGCCTTTTACATTCGGCAGATCGTCGATTACCACATTGTTCGCACATTTAGCTTTCATTTTTACTCCAGAGTTTGTCACTTTCTGCAATGGAATTTTAGTTCACCCATTCGGCTTCGGCCCATCGCTGTTTAAACTTTAGTCCACCGGCTTACCTTGAATATTTTTAATTGTGCACACTGTCAACTTGGGAGAGGTCAGGACAATTGGGTGATCCACCTTTTGGTTAGGCCACTATCAGTTGGGACTTTGTACTCCTTTCAATGTTCTTTTTCCTCTTTTCCATGTATTCATCCTTGCCTTGTCCTTTAGCCTTTAGAGTTGCAAAAGAGCAAATATCATCAGAATAGGCATTGATGACACTAATTGTTGAACTAAAAAGACCTCAAATGAGTGGAAATCTACCTTGCTTGTCCTAGATGAGTGATAGATTTATACTCATTTAAGGCCTATTTAGTTCAACAATTAGTATCCGCAATGCCTAATTTTACCCCAACAGAGATACATTGCAAAATTGATGGAAGAAGTTAGATCACGATGATGAACTCAATGCGTAGAACAACTTTTGTCAAGGACGTAGTCTGAGAAAATTAATAACTATTTGGATCTAACTCTGATGGGTTTCTTGTTTAAGAACATTCATTCCATAGAAAATGAAGAAGATGACATTATGTAAAAGTCTCACCGACATGCCCCCCTTGACATGCATGCTTGTGTCATCTCGCGAAAATGTGAGTATCTCTTTATTCTGAAGTTATGTGGAAAAACAATTTGATGTGTTGGAAACTAGACTTATATACCTTCAATTTGATAGGTTGTGGGCCCCATAAGTATTTATAGATTGGGAGAAAATATCCGAGACATTTGTCTCAAATTTCAGAGAAAACTTAACAAAGGAACTTGTCATAACTTTCGCTACCTTTTATTTTTCAACTTGCTTGACTTCAAAACTTAATATACAATCATTGAAAAAATTAAATAAGTCATACCACATCATTTTTAATCTATTAAACACTCTTTTTCTTGTCACCAAGGTATGGATGAATTTAGACATTCCATAAGGATAGTGTATTACATTAGTATTTTATTTGCATTTTATGTTTATTATTTTTTAAATAAAGATAAATTGTATACATTCAATTATTGAGAAAACACAGTCTTAACTATTTAATATTTAGATCTTAATGCCAACATCTTGATATATCAGATATGTATACAGATTCAAACCTCTAAATCTTAATGCATATTTTAATATTCAGATGTGCATTCAAATGCAGACCTCTAAATCTTAAAGAAAACAAATGAGACCTTTATGTGATTGTTCAGTTTTTTTATTTTTGGAGAGCATATTCAATCATATTTGGTCACTTAAATAGCTAATATTAAAAGTATGTGATGGAACTTTTTGTTTGTACTTCAATTTATATAATAACAAAAAAAATCACGAAATATATATTACCCTTATATATAAGCCAACAAGGTCAAGTACCAACACAGCTCTACAATGTTGTACCAATAGCATTGAAAATAGTATCACTATATTGAGCCCTATTCATAGCTAAATAAACATGTGTCCTTCTACGTCCTAATGTTTTCAATTAGCTCGCTTTGGTTCTTTCGTCAGTTCTTGGTCGTCTCTATTTTTTCTATTTTTCATTCATTCTCCCCATTCTCACTCTTGCTGGAGAAAGAGAAGAAGAGACTTATAAATAGAGGTGTTACATTTTCGGAGAGGGAGAGAAAATTGATGGAAAATTTGAGAAGAGTGATTTAACTCCCGAGTTGCTGCATCAATTGGTGATGAAATTTTATATTTGACTACCGAAATTAGAGGTCAGTATTCATTCTAATCGTAAATTTATGAGGTTTTCCTTCCAGTTTCTGGGTTTAATTATTGTTTTCATAAGATACTGATTTCTTATTTATTAAAGAAAAAATTATCTTTTACTTTTTAAGTGTTGTTGGTTTGGGAATTGGGAAGGTTAACCAGAAATCTTGTGAGCTCTTGAAGCTCTTTTGGAGACACAGGAGATCATTTCTACTTTGTCTCAATTTCTTAGGTTTAGATTATGAAAAATTCAATGAGAATACAGGAAAGCTCTGTGAGCAAAATTTTCGAAGGTTAGTACTAAATGACAGCCGATAGTCGTCTTTGACGATTTCCCTCCTCTTGATAAGTCTTTTAGAGATTTTACAGCATTTTCCTTTTTGTGATTCATTATTTTCTGTCTTTTACATATTCTCATCTTATTTAACTATTTTTTATCGATTAGATTTTGTTTTGTTCATTTGATTCTTAGTTAAGTTGTATTCATTTAATATGTATTTCTCATTGTTAATGCGTTAACATCGAGAGAGCCTAGCACAAACGTTGTTCCTAATTGAGAAAAAAGCAAAAGAAAAGGGTAATAGAAAAGGAACATCTAGCCAAAGTGATGTAGACTTTGTAGTTGTACATTAATTAGGTATCGACCAATATCGAACATCTATTGCAATGTCTATTTTGATGAAGTAATCGATTTTATAAAAAGCACATCGAGAAGCTAAGATGCAATTTGATCAATATTGAACATCTACTGCAGATTTTTATATAGATTTTAATTGGGTTGCAGCTCCTCTCGTGGTGTCATACAGATAGGAGTGTGTATGTGTGCTCTTAGTACATAACTTATATGAGCATTTGTTTGTGTGTTTGTGCTTGATGTTGACACCCAATTTTGACCATACACGATAGGAATTAATTTTGAGCTTCTTAAAATTCCAAACGATTTGAAATAAGTGACTTTATGAAATTCAAAATATTTTTTCAAGTTATTCTAAATAGTTTTGTCACTTATTATAATTTTTAGACAATACTTATATTTCATATAATTAGGCATATAATTAGTATATTTCAAGAATATTCCAAAATCGTCTCAAAAAGATTTTTGTTAAATATTCAATTGAAGTAATTGGGTTTAAAGTGTATTTATAATTTTATGTTATTTAGCTTATTAGCTTAATTATTTTATTTTGCTAATTCGAGAAGCGTGTTTAAGTTGTGATTATAATTTTAGATTAATTAGTTTGCAATTTTATTTCGTTGAAGTTAAGAAGCTCTTTATTTAATTTATATTAATTCATCTTATTTAAATATTTTGGTCGAGTTCTTCAATTAAATTCAAATCGGCTAAGTTTTAACTTCAATCGGTTGTACTTCTAATTCTTTACCAATTTCTCCAACCCTTTTGCAAGACCGAATTTGGACCCTTTTTTTTTCCTATTTATTTGTTTGTCAATGGCCCAAGTATAATTTCCCTTAATCAGTAGCCCACAACCCCTTATTCTTTACCAATTCTCCAACTATACAACAACATACGTATAATACCAAAGTGCCAACAGACAGTTGCATTTTTCAATTAACTCTGGCCCACTTCCAATTCCTAACTTCCACTCAAATTCTCTAGCCCACGGCCCTTTAATTTCCCCTTTGACCCAGCCCACATTTTTAACCCATACCCGGCCCATTTCCAATTCTAAAAGAACCTAAAAATTTCCAAAACTCCTTCAGATTAACAACAACGTTCACAATGATCAGGCGGAAAGCAGCGAAGAACAGAGAGAGTACACTATTTTTTTTGGTCTCCTTCTTCATGTCCCTCTCAATCCGTACAGCACGCGTCCTTCCCCTTTCCTCTTCCGGAATGGGGCGATTTTTCGGAGAAAAGGTGTTTATTCCAAATGGTGTAAGTTTTTTTGAGGATTTGAATTTCGAATTGGCCCCTCTCCATCCGGATTTTCATCTTTCCCCCCCAAATTTCTACCCTAGTTCCCATTCTATAAAAGGCGGCCATTAAGTTCTTGAAGAGGGGATTTTTTTTTTGGAGGGGAAAAAATCTTGAAAGGAGATAGTTTTAGTTGAAAATTTCTGGAATAAAGCATATAGAATAGTAGTTATAAAATCCATAAAAAATACATTCGGAAGCAGAGAAAAGAGTGGTAAAAAATTGGAGCTTTATTGGGCAAAAATAAAATAAAATACAAAGAATACTTTTAAGCAAAAAATATAGGTTAGACATACTCGAAATACTTTCCGGGATAGAGAGCTTGCTTGGATTTCTGTCTAAATTCCCTGTTCACTGCTTGAATCGAAACTTGTGTGGTAGAGGTCGTCACTTCCTCGCTCGTTACCGTCTCAATTCCTGCCCTGCGGAAGGTAACATTTTTGTATCTTATAGCTTTTTTTTCTCTCTTTGAATAATATGTGTTTGTCCTGTTTTCCGCTCGACTGGTATGAATAGTTTGTTGTCAAATAGTCATGTGTTTAGATAAGTGGTGAAGATAAACTGATGTTAGTAAAATTTTATTAATGTTATCGATTTCTTTCCTTAGCTATTGTTGGTTACTCTCTTAGTTGGTGTGGTTGTCTTCTCGGATGAAGTTGATATAGCTTCATGCTTTTTTCATTTCTTATTTTTTTTATTTTTTTATTTTACTTTTCATCTTACTCACAAGTTGTTTGAATCCCTTCTGTGTATCTCTTTTTGTGTCGAAAGCTTGTCCAAAGCATGGTGTTTAAAGTTGCCTATTGCTGATAGTTAAACCACGGTGAAGTGAAGAGCTCGTTTGTCGTTTGTATACACGATCGTCAATAAGTTTGTTGTCTTATCTCTATGTTGATGCAGATTTGCTATTCTAGGATTCTAATGTAGTTAAATATTGCGAACCCTGCTGAAGTGTTTAGTTTTATGATTTCATTCTCATCTGTTTAAGCAACGTTTCATTCTAACAAAGATATCGGCATGTCTCTATTCGTTGTATAATAGAGTCTGTCCGTTTATAATTGTTTCAACATGTTTAAAATTTGAGGCTATATCGTTTTGAGAATGTGGCAAATGACTGCCTATAATGTGTTATTAGTTCCCTCACTTAAATTGAGTTGATTCTTCTCTAGTTAAAAGTAGCGTTGATTGAGATAAATATTTAACAAAGTTTCCAGCTTGTTCATTTTATGTTTAAAATAAGTGATTACCATCGTTTCAGAGGTAGACTCCTTGGCTGACTTATGCGTTCCCCACAAGTATTAAGGAATTAATTATTTTTTATCTTAGATGTAATCTTGTTGTGGTAGTTGCCAAATATGACTTCACTAAATTCTTGTTGTCTTATATTTTTTTTATTTTTTATTTTTTGGTCTGTAACTTGGAGCTTAATTGTTGCCTTCAATTAATTGTCAATTTGTCAAAATAACTAAATAAATAAATGATAGTGAGCTGGAAATATTGGTCTAAGTTGAAGAATTTTATTACTATGACCTTTTTAGCCACCCTAGGTCATTTATTTGCATTTTGTCTTGGTTTTGGTCATTGTTAGGCTATTTGCTGCTTTGTTAAGTTGTAATCGACTGACCATTATTGTCACTTAGTGTTATGGTTTCAAGATATTACTATTGGTTGCTAATTTTTATCATTTTTTTATTGCATGTGAAATTTGTCCGAGTTCACTATGAGCTCATCATTCCCTTTGCATTTCGGGAGAGCCATAAAGGCTCAATTTCCCCTCCTTTCGAGTTAGCCAGCCATAAATTGACGTACAGGTCCCGGGGTTGAAAAAAAAATAAAAAAATGTGAAAGCAGAGGAGAATCGAAAAGATTGGGCCAAAAGGGCCACTCCTTATACAAAAATTGTATTTTGTTATTTTTGGGCCTAAGCCCATTTATTTGCTATTATATTGTTAGAATTTAGGACAGGTGGCGAGAATTGGGCCTTTTGGCCCAAAATGAAATTAGGCCCAAGTGTTGGTCCAGGCGGACAGAAAAACCAAACTTGGGCCCGAGTCTCTTTCCCTTTCTATTTTATTGTGTTTGTGTGTTTGTTAATATTTGCCGCTAATCTTAAGGTCGAAAAATTCAAATCCCCAAAAGAGACCCATTCTGAATTAATCACTTAACTAAATTATTCGTCTTTTACTTCACTTAAATAATAAATAAATAATTTTACAAAATATTTCACTTAGACAATATTTCAATATTTCCCCTTTTCCCCTTTAAAAATAGTTCTAACTATAAAATAGTTCAATTTTTTGCAAGTTAAGTTAAGTCGAATAAAATTTAGCCAAATAGTTAATCGTCGGATAACCACATTAGTGGACATTCTAGGTGCTTTTAAAACCTTCCTAGAATGTTAATAAGAACCTTGAACCCTTTCAAGTTTTCATTAGATTCCTGTTTTAGTCTTTTGAAAACAATAGTTTTCTTGATTTTTCTTAAAAAATTAAGTGGCGACTCTTAAAACCAGTCTAAAATTCTTTTTTAAATCAAACACTTGACTCACTGGCTAGATTGTGCATGTATAGGTTTACCACTATAGATTGTATTTAATTCGTCAATATGCATAAATCCTATTTACCTACAAGCGTTGGAGTTCATCGACTGGTATCTAATTTTCAGTGTTATCTCTACGTTTAAATTGCACTTGCAGAGTAAATTGCATACTTCTTTTGATGTGATGATGGGGCAAAGACAAAAAAAGACAAGTTCTGAACACCAAAAAGCTCAAGTATCTGAGCACCAGTGACGTAGTGAAGGAAGCAACATGTGTTGAATCTGAATCCATAGAAAAAATTTAACCATCCATGCCATCAAGAGTTCTAAAAGGTTAGTCTACTTATGATTGTGGAATAAATGACTATGCTTCGAACATTAAAGTTTTAATGAGCTCTAACTTTTGCAAAACATGAATACTGGAGAAAGCTTCCAAGTCAGACGAACAAAGAGTGAATAATATCTAAGATATTGGCTTGGTTCGTTTACAATTAGAAAAGAAATCTCATGCCACCGGTTCATTTCGCGACACATGCTCAATCTTTATCTTTGTTTGGACATCTTCTTTCAACTTTCACTTCTCCATGTTACTACTACTTTGTTGCTGGAGTTTGGGGTTTCTCTTACATATCTCATGGACACTTTTCTAAGAGGTCTCAAGAGATCAGTGATGGGTGTCGTTTCATATATTTTCAGGAATTTAGATTAGTTTAGTTGCGTAGAAGCAGGGGTTTTACCATATGCACACCCAAACGGTAGCGGTTATGGGTTTTCCTTGTCGTATAAAAAATATATTCTCCAAGGCTTCATCAATGTTCATTATTTTACTACTGAATTTTGAGTATTATAGAAAATGCCCAATTTTCTTATGGCTATACTAGAAGTTTTTGCACAGTTTATCTCGCGTGTGCCTTGTTATTCTTCTTCTTCTTCTGGACATGCATATCAATAATTGTATTTGATTTTTGATTTTACACATCAATTTGGGCTAAGTATTTCTAATCATTAGTTATATCGCTAGAACATATATATTGAATGTGTGTGTCTGATATGGATTTATTATCCTTCGATCCAAGTAGCTCGCCTGAATGTATTATTTTATACTTTTATTTTGCTTGATATCGTAAACGAAATAACCAAATTAGGACAGAGGGGAACATTTTCCAACCAAATATAAAGAGTAGTGTTCTAGCTAATACAAATATTGTGCTTGGCAGAGTATAACCAAAAGAAATCGACTCAAGGATTCATAAATCATGATAAAACTACCATCTAAACATAATAATTAGGGAATTTAGAGGTATTGAACCCTTTAATTCAGATTGTTCGAAGTACAAATATAAACACAATATGAGCTCTTCCTTGTCATAATATGTTCATTAGGTGCCACTACATCTCTTACTTATCTATTCAACAATAATATCTACTATTGGCTGCTATATTGTCACGATCCGAGGTTAGCCCCTAGAAGTAACATGGCGTTTTTGACCCCGAAGGGGTCGCATACAAGCCTCGTAGCATACATGAACATAAAAGCATAGGAAAATATTGTGGAATTTAGAACTTTTCTTTACAATCGAAGTCTCTTATAAAATGAAAGAGAAACTATGACACTATGTCTCAAACCATCTATTATACTTGTAATAAAACTCTTGAAATACAATCTTAGGGACATAGCCCTTACAACCAAAGTCTAAAACATTAAAGAAGGACAATAATGGACATGTGGTCAAGCCCTCGAATACAATGAGGACTCACCAATCTTCTTCTTCTTGATCTCCTATGAACCTAGCCACAAGAATGGAATCCAATATCTCCAAAGCCTACACTTATAGAAAATGTAGAAAGAAGGGGTTAGCACAAAAAGTACTAAGTATGGAAGCAATGTACAAAACTATTAAAACATGCATAAAAAGGGACACTTCATTTAAAATCATGCTATATGCCACTTTTGAACATCATCTTTGAAATGGTTGGAGAATGCAACAAATAAGGCAACTCACATACATTGCATTATAACATGAGAGATATCATTATAATAATAAGCATAGTCTCCAACATCAAAATAATACAAATCCCAATCTTCACAATACATAGCCTCCAATCATAACACAATGCAAAGTCAAATACCAAGATCATCTCATCATTAAGTAATCATCACCTAAGCAACCCCTAAGAAACACTTGTGAAATGTATGATTGGCATCCTATAATACCAACCCTACTAAGTACTCCTTTGAAGCTACCTTAGTCATGCATTTCATCTTTAGACCTCATTATAATCAATAGTCACAAATAAGGAAATAGTCGTGTACATTACTTGAATTATAAGGAAATTCATTCATAACAACTATCTATTCAATATACATGCATGCATTCAAATATCATCATAACATAAAGGAACTATCCCATGGCATCCTACTAAGTCTACTTATGTAATGTAAAAGTGAAGTCCCATACCCCCACTCCTACTAAGTAAAACTCATTAAGAAGTCATAGTATAATTCATGTATCATTCATTATCTTTATTGTCTAAAGAAAAGTTGTCATAACCGACATAGACCATGTGAGCTACATGGAATCTGATGTCGTGTAACCCCACACCGAAAGAAGGTGTCCTACTTACCTAAGGTAGAACTAAATGTATAGCTATAAGGTGGATCCACTAGCTAAAGACCTATGTGGGCACATAGTTATGGGATAGGGAGATTGCTTCTAGAAACCCGACCTCTTGCATTGGCGGAGGAACTTCCATCTCATGAGTTCACTTGGATGACCCAACCTCTTGCATTGGCAGAAGGGCCTTTACCTCATTAACCATATCCACTCGGTGCTAAGCATTATTTCCCAAATTATACGTCATTAGTCTTGAATTTTATTTACATGTGTGAAAGAGTGCCCTACCCTTCGTTCAATACAATTCATAAAATAGCTCATAGATTCATTAAAGGTGAGAATGTACTTTCAGCCTTAGAATCAACATTAGTATGTGAGTATAACTTTCACACCAAGATCATGTGTTCTCATGAGAATGGACTTTCAATCAACACAATAGGATCATCATGATTATGTACATTTCATGCATAATAATGTGTAAAGGTGCATATGAGAACTATACTTTCAATTAACACCGTTGATACATCATAATCATTTTTATGCATAGAGTGTGTGTGTATAATTGTTCTTGCAATGACACAACAACATCATTATCATCATAGACACTTCATTCATAAGTAAGTGTAAAGGTAAGGGAAGAATGGCCTTTCAACAAAACCACAATATACACAATATTCTTAAGACCTTCAACTTCCAAGTAAATTATGAGTTCACACACAATCTTGTCAATATGCACAAACCTTTACAATATGCCCTTCGAGGGCTCATGGATCAGCTCATCCCAAATATATAGCAATAGCACATTAGATAAGGAAATATCATGATCCAACAACTCATCATTACAACATATTTGACCTACGACAACACTAATTCTAGACAACACTTTAAAAGTGTTGCCGAAAATGTCTAAGGGCACACTTTCAAGGTGTAACCTTTGTACATGGCTTTTGGCCACAAAATTTTTGGCAACACTCTTAAAGCGTGCTCTTTAGAATTATAGGCTACATTTTTTAAGCATTGTCAAATCATAAAATAATTGACAACACTTATTTATACCTATGGCTACACTCCAAAATGTGCTATCTTTCTAATTCCAAAAGCAACACTTTACAAGTGCACCCTATTAGTTATCATAAAATTTTGCCTAAAAAATAATTGTATTCCCTCCATATATCAATTTTCTGTTGTATTTCCAAAGTTTCTAAAAAGTAAGAGTATCACCACAAATATCTATTAACAACAACTCTATCGCCCCAATGTTATTTTTTAATAAAATGAAAAGACGTAATAAGAAGAAAAAAGCCCCAACTTTCTTTAAAATCATTTCTTCCTTCTTTCGGCTTCCAGAGAAGACCCGTGATCCCCAATTCTCTTGTTTCCATATCCATAAATTGGGGCCCCTTTTTCTAGTATATTCTTTAAGAATCCGATGACAAGTTATCATTGTCGATTAAAGCGCTCATCAAAGACTCCTTCTTAATAACTTCATTCAGTATAACTTAGGGTTTTTAACTAATTTGATTCATAGTGAAGCCATAAAAAAACTTGGTCCTCACCATCTCCACCCAAACCGTCTTTGTTATCTGCAATGGTGAATTTGGTCCAAACCAAAGAGGAGCACCGGTTGTCATGGGCTAACTTGCTTATTCACATTTCTTTCTCTGGCACATAGAGCAGTGAGTTCCTTCCTCATTTCCTGTTGTCTAGATTTTGCGCTCTTTGTTTCATGATACTGAAACCCTAACCCTTCTTTTTTATATTGTGATAGGAAGATTTGTTGGTATTTTGTTACATATAATCGTTTTATTGAGAATATTATGTGTCTAAATGAGTTCCTGGGTGTGGATCTAAACAGTTTTGCTATCTTATTTCATCTTAAACATTTTTTCATTTGCTTTTTTGTTTTTGTTTGATTATATATCAGTTATTTGTGTTAAAAAGCAAGTTTTGAAGGATGCTCTAGCTTTCCTGTTTCTTGTATTTTAATTTATATCCTTTGAACCAACTTATATAGTAGAATACATATTTTTCTAACATATGATATAATAGTGCAAGGTCTGGTAGAAGAGCATTTGATCGAATAAATACTTGTTGGACAATTTATATGTGTTAATATTTATCATAATGCTCACTAAATGCTATACTTGTTGTTGTCCTCTTTTTTATCCTCTAATTTTAATAACCAAATAGATATGGAAAGGTGTAACATGAATACTGCTTCTTTAGACAGGGAGATAGTATTTCATTTATCATGATTCATGGAACCAATCTGTAAGGTCAAAGGTGGATGTGAATCTTGTCGTTTTATATACTGTGCGAAAAGACAGTCAACTGATCTTTCAAATAGCAAAGTTT
>JAJOOR010014291.1:0-25544 GCA_036250505.1 Solanum acaule | reverse complement strand
AAAAAAAAAACTCACCAAACGATTCCATAAGCACCTTTACCAATAGGCATAATAGGAGGTTTATACTTAGCAGTAACTTCAAAAATATTACCAAATATGTTGTATTGAATGAACCTGCCACCATGGCTTAACGTCGCCGGAATATTATCCATTCCGGGCAGCGGTTGCGGTGGTGGAGGTGGTTGCTGAGCCGCAGGGGCAGCCACATCCGGCATCATCGTGTCCGTTTGCGGAGCTGAAACATCCATATTTTGGGGATAAATTTGTTTGAGAAAAATAGTAGAAATGAATCCTACAATCAAGGGTTAGTATTTGACTAATTGTAAATGGTGTGAATTTGTTTATATGTTGAGAAAGTGGAGTTGAAGAAAGTCAAACAAATCTCAATCAAAGATGACGAACACGTGGAATTACACTTTCCCCAATGATCTTTTTTTAGTAATTATTTTTTGCCTTTTTTTTTACTTGTTTTTATGAGTAAATTCCAACTTTGGTTTTTATGTACAATTATAATAAATATAATATGATCCAATTATTTCTATTTTTCAAAATATACTTAACTAATAAATATTGCATTCCTTCTTAACGGAATGTTATGTCACATTAAACTTCTTTTTTTCATTAATATATGTATTAACTCATTTAACACAATCAAACTTTAGACGTAATAAATAAAAAAATAATATAATGACACAATAATTTTATATATTAGCCAAAAAAAATAATATTAGATCATTTCATTTCACTATTTTACATGGTGTGTGTACGTGTCAAACAGAAAGGCGTTCGTAATAATAATTTTTGATAAAATACTTGTTCTTGTGACTTGATATTTTGCTAAAAATAATAATAATAATATATATATAGAACTTTTCTATATTTTAAGGATTTTCTAGCTTGACGTTTATGTCATGGGGGAGAAGAAAAGAAAAAGGAGATAGAGTGTAGAAGATGAAAAAATAAATTCATTTTGAAATACGTTATTCGACATGTTTAATATACACACATGGTATTTGTGAGGGGAAAAGACTAAATTAAAAAATAAATTAAGATAAAAATCTTCATTATTAGAGTCGACAATATTTATATTATTAAATTATTCAAAAAAATATTTACAAGTAAGAGTTATCAAGTATCTTTAACATTATTAGAACCACCACTACTTATATTTCCTAATTCAAACGGTTTATTGTAATCGCCACAAACATTTACAATTTTTTTTTATGATCGTTGTAAATTTCTTGTTTTAGCAGCAACTGCTAATAGTATCAAAAAATCATTGCTAAGTTTTTTTTCTATAGTAAAGTCAGAATTGGAGCAAAAGTCAATTGCGCCTTTAATTTCTGATAGTTCTTCTCACAACCCTTAAACCACTGAAACTTGGTCATTTTCTATGTCAACCTGGTAAACAAGGCAACAATAGATGACAGCCCCTCAACAGACCTTTTATAATAATTGGCTAAACTTACAAAGCTCCTAATATCCGTCAGAGTAGTAGGCTTAGGTCAGTTTTTCATAACCTTAATTTTCTGAGAGTCTACCTGAATACCCTCGCTAGAAACAACATGCCCAAAAATTGCAACTGATCTCAACCAAAATTCACATTTAGAGAACTTGACAAATAATTGTCTTTCCTCGAGGGTCCTAAGAACAATCTTAAGGTGATTAGTTAACATACTCTTCATCTCTATAGGAGTAAATAAGGATATCATTTATGAAAATGATAACGAACATATCAAGGTAATGTCTGAATACTTTGTTCACGAGGTTCATTAAAGTTGTAGGAGCATTGGTTAGTCCAAAATACATAATAAAAAACACAAAGTAATAATATCGAGTTCGAAAAGTTGTCTTCGAAATGTCATACTCTCTGACCTTCAACTGATGGTACCAGATATGAGATCAATCTTAGAGAAATAAGTGTCCACCTGAAGTTGGTCGAACAAGTCCAATTATAGAAATGTGACACTTATTCTTAATCGTGACCTTGTTCAACTAGTGGTAGTCGATACACATTCTCAGGGAACCATATTTCTAAAGCACAAAGAGGACTAGTCACCCCACATGGAAACACTAGATCTAATGAATCATTTATCTCGAAGGTCTTTCAATTGTTATTTCAATTTTCTTGACTCGATTTGCGACATTCTACATGGCAGAGTAGAGATGGATTTTGTATCATGAAGAATGTGTATCCAAGTCTATCTCCCTAATAGGAGGGACTCTAGAAATATAATCGATAAAGACTTCTGAAAATTCACACACTATCGAAATTGATTGAAGAGATGGGGTCTCGGAGTTGGAATTCTTAATGTGAACTAGATGGTAAATATATTTCTTAGAGATCATCTTTCTATCCTTAAGATATGAAATGAAATTACCCTTACGTACGATAGACCTACTCTTCCACTCTAAGACCGGGGCCTTGCGGGGTAAGGTCAGCTGATTAGACCCGACAGGACAATCGGTTATATGACGGCTCTCGTCACTTTACAACTCTAGTTCGTAGTCAACTAAGGCATAACAAAAATATGACCAGTCCATACTTAGGATATCATCAAAGTCTACCATATCTAAAATATCTAACTCTACTAGATCAGTTCAGATTTAAGAAGGACCAAGACAATGCAACTCATATATATTCATTTAGCTAAAGTTGTCTCTCTGACTGGAATGGAAATAGAAAAGGTGCAAAACCTTAGAAGTCCTAAGTCTGGATCAGACCATGAGAAGATGAAGATGTTGCAAAAATTGAAATCCACGAGCAGCATCTATGAATCATAGATAGAATCATGGGCCGTAGATGAGGCTAGCAGATTAGGTTTAGAAAATTGAAATTTTGCCTGAGATTCACGAACCCAAATCACGAGTCATAAATGGGTTTACATATAGTAGATTGGCTCGTAGATCATGGTCCCAAAACTCAATTTTTTTTTGACATTTATAGACATTGTTTACAATCCATAAATGGAGTCAAAGATCGTAGACGTGGCTCATAGATGGAATTTTATAGACTTAGTGTTTAAAGTGATTTCTACGAATGGGATCTACGATACGTAGATCAATCCACGGATTGTAGATAACCCTCTTGAAACCTGTCGAAGATAGTTTTCTTAAAAGGTTGTTCTAGTCTTTTTCAACTCTTTTAATCTCTACACTATGTCATTTTAGCCTATTCTAAGTGGGATTGATGAGAATTATATTATCTCAGAACCATGTTATGTTAAACTATATGACTCAGATTATTAGTTTGTCGTGATTATAGATATTTTAGATAAAGTGTCTAGCAACTATTATCAGTTATAATCAGTATTCATATTATCAGTTATATCAGCATCATTCAGTATCATCAGATTATTAACATTATGATATTATCAGCATGTATTCTGTTGGGAGTATTACTTAGCACCGAGCGGACCTTGGGATAAAGGATCAACCATCATTTACTATTGAGACCTTTAGTAGCAATCTTAAAGTCCCAAAATGTAATGACTCGATCAGTCATTTTTGGAAAGTTTCATGAATTACCATTTTCCCCTCCTGATATCGACCTCGAGTGGTTTTTAGTTGAGCTTTGAAAGTTTGTTGTGAACTTTGAGTTTAAAGTTGATATTTTGATAAGTTTTGAGTTTGAAATGCTTAAGTGGTTAAGAAAGTTGTTTTCAGTGTCTTTTGGAGTTTCGAGTGTCAGAATGGAATTCTGTCGATTCCATCAGTCTCAAAATATGTGAGAGTTTTTGGTTTTTGATTCAGAGTCCTTTTGAGGATTTGAGGTCATAAATTGTGAAATTGTGGAAATTTAGCCTTAGGGTTAACTTTGGTCAACATTCAGGATTCAGGTACCGGATCAAAATTTTGAGAGTTCCGTTGGATTTGAAGGATTATTTAGGCCTAGGTGGGGTCTTGGTTGATTTTTGAGAGGTCCTGATCTTGTTTTAGACTTTTTGGCGTTGAGTTAATTTCTTGTAGTTTTCATGGATGTCGGGTCAATGAGAACTTAGATTTGTGCTTCAATAGTTTCATTGAGTTTGGAACGTCGAGTTTAATTGATTTGCATATGTGGTTTATGTGTACGGGGTTTGAGTTGAGTATTGACTTTGAGTTTAAATGATAGAGTTTTGTTTTAAGCCGCATATTTCTTGAGTAAGTCTTCCACTAAAGAGTTAGCCAGGCCAAGGGTTCACTTGGGTACCAACAATGGTTCTCAAGTGTTGGTCACGTCAAGGGTGTAGGCTCAGAGCGTGACAAGTTGATTCTCAAAGTCTAAGTTTCACAGACCAAACTACGGGTCATAGAAGTTCCTACGGTCCGTCGAAAGGCCTCGTGAAAACCAAGTCCTGAAACACCTTCAGTTAGCTTTCTACAATTAAGCAGAATGGCCTGTCAAAGTTCCTAGGGCAGTATAAAGGATCCATAGACCCCAACTTCAGAGATCCAAAACCTAGCATGTTTTCTACGAGAGGGTCTACGGTTTGTAGACTTTTGTACAAACAGGAGACAACCTTTCGTAGATGACTTCTGTCAATTTCTAAGGGGGGTTATTTTTAGTCCTTTTCCACCCTTTCTAAAACTATACCGCAATGTTTTTGCACCTAATTAAGGTTACAAGAAACCCCTAGCACAAAATAGTTGAAAGCTCTCTTACTGATTAGTTTCAAGGTAAGATTCTACTTAGGTCAATATCAAACGATCATATCTCTCATATCATAATAAATTATGTGGCCTATCACCTAACAAATTAAAGGTCTATGAGTCCTATTTCCAACGGCCACCAAGTTTTATCCCTTTCGAGTTCGGAGTAAAAAATTATGCATGTTTTAGTAAAGCCCTATCAGACAGTCGAAGTTCACGGACGGTGGAGTGTTCCACGAACTGCGAAGCCATCCATGAAGGGTTGGTGCAATTATTTTTTAGGAACATCATGTACGCATTTCAAGATTATTTTGGTTCTTTTCCAAGCTTTCTAACCCTATTCTAAGTCATTTTTGAATATTTTAACTTAGTATATAATTCAACTAACTAGTTTTCCTCTCAAAATCGTCGATCTAAACATTCAAGTATCTAGAAATTCTCTCAAAACTCAACTCACTTAGGGTTCCTCTTCTTCATTAAGAACCCTAAGAAAAACTTCCATGCCAAAAATTCATGATACAAAGAGAAACTTTTCATCCAAGGTTTTCCGAAGATCTTCCATTCTAAAAACTTCATAAAAGAGTTTCTTTTCTCAAGATCAAGCCCCAAGATTTCAAGCTCAAGAAAAAATAAAGTCTCTACCAAAGTTTCTGTTGTATAATCTTCATAATCATCTATGTAAGGCTATCATAGTGTTGGACTAGTTTGTCATCACACCCTACATATATCTAATTTTAGTAAAAGAGTAATCTATGGCTTTATCCTTGATTTGAGTATTTTTTAGACGATTTATATTGTTGAGTTATGAGTTCTTAATTCCTGAGTATTGAGTTAATTATCATTGTATTGAGATCCTTGATGTTATTTGTTCATGTCTATATCTCAGCATAAACCCTACTGTTAAGTTAAATTTAGAATCTTTTCAAAACAAATGTTTTGTATTTAAATTGATTTATGAGGAGAGCAAAAGATGAGTTTTGAGAAAGAGTTTTCAAATATGAATTGAGTAAGAGTATAAGGGAACTAAGTATTTCCAAAGGTATCACTTTTTACACTGAGAAAAGAGAAACTTTGATTTCTAAATGAGCTAATGAGTTCCGAGATATTTCAGACCAGTTACCTTTTTTAAGAGGATATTTTGAGTAATTGCCTCAAATTGAGAAATACTATGTTTTATCACTATACCGAAAATCATCTTTAGCGACAACAACTTAATTGCTGCTAAATATATTTTTAGAGTATATTTCTAGTGACAATTACATTTTAAAACTCTCTGTAAATGTTGTTAAAGCCTATAACGACATTGAATTTAATGACAATGAACTAATGTTGGTAGAGACTTTAACACTCTTTATTAATGTGCATATTTGTTGCAAGTGAAAGTGATTTTTGTTATAGTGCCTACAGTAGCGTACATAGGATTTTTCGTCAGCCGTGTCACCTTTTAAAATGTGAACTAATAAATATAATAATGTAACATTATATTTATAAAAAAAAAGATAAAATACAAATAGAATACAATTCACGTATAATATAACTTCTTCTCAATTGGGAAACATGAAATTGTATTAGTTTTGATTGAACCATTTTCATTTACTATCTTGAATATTTTAGTAACTTTAAAGAAACTATCTTAATAGATAATGCTCTACACTCTTATAACATGTAAAAAGTTAAAATTAAGTTTGAACCCGCATAAAACTGCATAGACCCGCAACCCGCCCCATCCCACATTAGATTTTAAAAAAACCACTTCAACCCGCCTCACATCCTTCCCCACCCCACACAACTGTAACACCCCAAATATTTCTAAGTTAAGCCCCAAATCATTCTTGAGTTGTGTATAATGTCGTACTGAGTGACTTTTAATTTTTCTTAGTTGTTAAGGTCAATTCTTTAGTGTGAGAATGATTTTGGATATCAATTAAGATCACTAGGATCTCCTGCATAAAGTGGAGTTGAAAATTTCCTTACCGATTAAATTTTGACATAAGATTTTACTTGGGTCAACTTCCATGACCATATCTCTTAGATTATAAGGAGTTACGTGGCACATAACCTATCAAATTAAATGTATTTGAATCCTCTTTCCAACACCACCAAGTTTGCATCAATCCAAGTTCCGAGTAAAAAGTTATGACCATTTTAGTAACTTGATACAATGCAATGACGAATTAGACGACGGAAAACATTAAAAGGGGTCATGTTTGTCTTTTTACCTCTAAGAAAACTCTAAACGAATTTCATGACTAATTAAAGACCCAAAACAATCAATTTTTCATCTCTTAATCCATCACTCTCTTCCTTCTCAAACCCTAAGGAAAAATCAAAGTAGAAGACTCCATTCAAGATTCTTTCAATATATTTCAAGATTCTTCTTCAAGGAAAGTCTTTCTCCAAGAATTTCATTATTTCCAATTCAAATTCCCCCATACAATTATGAATCACTAATGAAAATCATAATTTTTGGCCAAAGAGATTTCAAGAAACTAATTCAAGAATCTCAAGAAAGGTTTTCTTGATTGTTCTCCTTCAAGTTAGGGTTTCAAGGCTTCTAATCAAGTTATTCTTCAAGAACCTTGTTCTTCCAAGTATGTAAGGCTATCATAGTGTTGGACTAGTTCGTCCTCACGCCCTACATCTACTTTCAAATCAGTAAAAGAGTAATCTAGGATTCTATCCCTAGATTTGAGTATTTTTTAGATAAGTTGATTTTGAGTTCTTGAGTTCTTGTTTCTTTTTGAAATTCTATTCCTAATTATTGAATTGCTATATCTATGCATTAAGATTCTTGAGTTAATTTGTTCATGTCTATATTTCAGCATGTACCCTATGAATTGAGTATTTTTTAGACGAGTAGTATCATTGAGTTTTGAGTATCGAGTTTCCATATTGCTATTAAGATCCCTGAGTTGAGTCGTTCATGTCCATAATTCCGCATGAATCCTATGAATTGAGTTATAAATCTTGGGAAGCTTTTTAAAGCCAACACTTGAGTTTTAAATTGAGTTTTTGAGGAAGTAAAGATGAGTTTTGAGAAAGAGTTTCTAAAACATAATTAGTATGACAATCTAGTATGACATCAATGTTTAAGCAATATGGTATCTAGTTATGCCATCAATGTCTATGCAGTATGACTTCCCGAGTCATCAATGATCATATCATTTGATATATTTTTTTGAAAGAGTTTTCAAGTATGAATTGAGTAAGAGTATAAGGGAACTAAGTATTCCCAAAGGTATCAGTTTTTACATTGATAAAAGAGAAACTTTGATTTCTAAATGAGTTATGAGTTCAAAGATATTTCAAGAGCAGTTACCTCTTTTAAGAGGATAGTTTGAGCAATTATGTCACGACCCGAACCTACACCCTGGACGTGGCCGGCACTCGAGAACCATTGTTGGTCCCCAAGCAAACCCTCATTCTGGCTAGCTACAAGCGGAAGACTAAATTAAGCATACATAAGCTTAAAACTGAATTAAATTCATTGAACTCCAATAGTGTGAACAATACTCAACAGAAAGTAAATACAGAAAATTCTTCAACTATGTCTATCTATGAAGCCTCTACTATTACAAAAAGATATCGGGACAAGACCCATGCCATCTCAAAACTACTAACTGTAAGGTAAAGGTAAAGTCCTCCAGAATATAAAAAGGCTCACTAAAGCTGACTAGAATATAACATGACCTCAACAAAATGCCTATTGATGATCTTGAATACATGTATCTACATCATGAAACGATGCAGGCCAAATGGCTCAGTACGTGGAATGTACGAGCATGTAAGGGGAATTCTAAAACATAAACATAAGCTTGAACTTAATAAAAAGGAAACATACTTACCTCTTCTCAACTCAACTCAACTCAAGAATAAGATACTCAACTCAAAGATATGATACTCAACTCAAATGTACTCAACTCAAGATACTCAACTCTAGATACTTAAGGATAAAACAACAATAAAAGATGCAATATATGGAAAACTCTTAAAATAGTAGATAATAACTCAATTGTATTGAAGAATACAATAATAACTCAATTGTATTGAAGAATACAATAATAACTCAATTGTATTGAAGAATACAATAATAACTCAATTTGTATATAAAAATACAATATAACTGTCACGCCCCAGATTCAAGGGCACAACTAGCTCCTAATGCCAGAACTCAGGCTCGAGCCGACCCTACTGAACCATTTGCTAGTAGTGCATGGCAGCCACAAACAGTCAAGAAAACAAATAAGTATATCTCGGCTTAAAATTAAGCCCTCGGCCAGTAAGGCCCCTGTCAACTGATCTATAAAGGAAACAACTACTCCCAGGAAATCATATAAATAAATAGCTAACTAGCACAGAAGTCCTGATTGGGCCGTTGAGGCCACCATGATATCTATACCAAAACTAAAAGTAGGTACAATACATCAAACAACTCACAAGCTTCAGTAAACCAACAACATAGGCCAGCATGGCCATAACGTAGCTATAAACCTCACACACTAGTCTGCAAGCCTCTAAGAGTAGTAAAGATTGGTGGGACAAGGCCCCAGCCTACCCATGAGAATATACACAACAAAAGGTAACAAACCTCCCAACTCTGGCAGCTCCGGAGGAAAGGGGCTGACCAACCGGATAAAAGTCAATCCTGTTGCTGAGGAGGTCTACTCGGTCATTTGTCAGGACCTGCATGCATGAATGCAGCGCCCCCAAGGCAATGGGGCGTCAGTATAAAATAATGTACAGAGTATGAAAGGCAATAGACTATGATGAGGTATCCTGATATACTGGAATAATCTGATAAATAAATCAAGGATAAGATAACTGTACTGACCTGCTCCTATCTAAACTTATCAAAAATAATAAAACAACAACCTAACCAAGCCCCAATAAGCTCGGCAGGTACAAACAGCACACAAGACCACCTACTCAGGCCCATATAAGCCCGGAAGGTGCCAATCAGCCTGTATACCCCTATCGGTAGTCCCCTAGCCCCGCAGGCAGTCACATAGCCCTCTTAGGCATCAATATAGCTTATAGACAACTCATAGCCCTCTTAGGCAACAACATGGCTCTGTAGGAAGCACATAGCCTTCTTAGGCGTCAATATATATCCCTGTAGGCAACTCATAGCCCTTCTAGGCATCAATATAGCCCGGTAGGCAACTCATAGCCCTTTTAGGCGTCCATATAGCCCTGTAGGCAAAACATAACCCTTCTAGGCATATATCACATTCCTGCAGCTAACCACAATAGTCCAAAGGCAACAATAACAATCCAATAGCTAAAAGCGAGCAATTTAATTATAAGCAACCTATACAAATAGCCTCTAAGTCGTGTCCAACATACGAATGCTACTACTAAATAAGAATCCCTATAAGAGAGGATTATATGCACTCGAGCAGCCAACAATCAACAATAATGGCTACAAGTATAACAACGATAACAACTCAATTACATTGCTCCTAAGCTTTAATTAAGGAAACATGCCATAGGAAGAGAATAGCCTTAACATACCTTTTTCGCTAAATTCACGTGGCCTAACAACTTTAACTCATAACTCCCTCGATACTACAACAAGGTAGGACCATAATCAACACACAAAAATAAAAGATACCGTGACAATATGATAAAAGATATGTATTTCCATCGCAAATTGATGTTTGCTTCTTATAAAAGCTAAAGTCGATGAAAGAAGGGTCTTACCTCGATCTTAGGTTCGTAATTCACCTCAAAACCTTCAAATATATTCAAACCCTTGTTGTCCCAACACTAAAGTGTGATATGCTACGCAATCGATAAAACAAATTATACCACGATGATGAGCCCAACGCGTAGAACAACTTTCGTCAAGGATGTAAGTCGAGAAAATCTATACTTCACTTGATCCTAGAAATGGGTTTCTCTAATTTCTCTGGTTTTTAGCTTAAAAATGAAGAAAAATATCGAAGGAGAAGATATATGTAACATTCCACCGACTTAGGGCCCCACCTCACGTGCCTGCTTGTGCAGTCCCACGAAAATGTGAATATTTCTCTATTGAAGTCGTATGAACAAACGGTTTGATGCGTTGGAAACTAGACTCGTAGACCTTTGATTTCATAGCTTGCGGGGACCATAACTCTTAATATATTGGGAGAAAACGTCCGAGACATTTGACTCAAATTTCAGACAAATCTTTAAAAAGGAATTTACGGTAACTTTCGCCAACTTTTATTTTGCCACTTACCTAACTTCAAAACTTGAGATACAACACTTGAACACTTAAAATATCACATAACACATCATTATTAATTTATTACCCACCCTCCTGGTCTTTCCACGAAGATACGAGTCAATTTATACGTTTCGAAAAGTCGGGGTGTTACAATAACTATATGGGAGTTTCTCTAACCAACAATCATCACTATGAGCTATGTGATGATATAACATCTCGCCTATGCTACTATAACTCTCCTATACCTTGCCGGGGTATAGAACCTCTCAACTAAGTGTATCCACTAGTCTATGCTAAAAAATACTTAGGAATCATCTAAAAAGTATGACCCTTTCTACCACGTTGGCTACATGGTTTATGAGGGATGTGAGTTGTTCGAATTCTCCCCCATATTGGTGCTCAATACTACTCCCAAAATATAACTAGCTCATATGTTTAAAAACATAACTCTTTCTGTGTTTTGAGATTATTACTCAAAAATCTTTCTCTTAAAAGAGATGGTACTCAAACTACTCAAAACTCTTTTGGAAATCTCAGTTTCCTCTCATCTTAAATGTAAACATATTTACTCTTGGGAATACTTACTTCCCATATATCATTTTAAAGAAAATGAACTCATTTCTACTCTTCCTCAACTCAATGCTCAAGTCTTTAAAACAAGTTTTAAAACAATTTGTAAAAAATCTTCTTAAAATAGGGTTCATGCCGAATTATGGACGTGAATGACTCAATTCAAGCTTTTCAATAACCATGCATAGAACTCAATACTTGGAACTCAACAACTCTAGAACTCAAAGAGTCAATAATATTACTCATCTCAATAATTCCCGACTCAGAGGGTTCATGCAGAATTTGGGCATGAACTACTTAACTCAAGGACTCAATGATACCTCTCATCTCAAGACTGCTTGACTCATAGGGTTCATGCAGAATTATGGGCATGAACTACTCAACTCAAGGACCTTCATGGGTAACGTATAGTAGCTCCATGATTAGGAATATAATCCCAAAATGATTAGGAACTCAATATTCAAGACTTAGAACTTGAAGTTACTACCCCTCTAAAAGATACTCAGCTGATGGAGTTCATGCAGAATTTATGGGAATGAACGACTCGATTCAAGGGTCTAAATAACAATATGGAACTCATGTATACGACTCTTCTCATTCTCATACTTACTTCCTCAAAACTCAGTTTAAAACTCAAGTGTTGGCTTTGAAAAACTTCTCAAGATTTATAACTCAAAATAGGGTTCATGCTGAATTATAGACATGAACAAATCAACTCAAGGATCTCAATAAAAATATAGAAACTCAATAATTAGGAATATAATTTTTAAAAGAACCATGAACTCAAGAACTCAAATCACCTTATCTCAAGAATACTCAAATCTAGGGGTAAAATCCTAAATTTCTCTTGTACTGATTTGAAAGTAGATGTAGGGCATGAGGACGAACTAGTCCAACACTATGATAACCTTACATACCAAGAAGAACAAGATTCTTGAAGAATTTTGAAGAAGAACTTGAGTAGAAGCCTTGAAACCCTAGCTTGAAGGTAAACAATCAATAAAACCTTTCTTGAGATTCTTGAATTAGTTTCTTGAAATCTCTATGGCCAAGAATTATGATTTTCATTAGTGATTCATAATTGTATGGAGGAATTTGAGTTGAAAAGAATGGAATTCTTGGAGAAAGACTTACCTTGAAGAAGAATCTTGAAAATTATTGAAAGAATCTTGAATGAAGTCTTCTACTTTGATTTTTCCTTTGGAATTTGCCCTAGGTTTTTAGAGAGAAGAGAATGATGGATTAAAAGATGAAAATCTAGTGGTTTGAGCCTTTTATTAGTCAAGAAATCCGTTTAGGGTTTTCTTGGAGGTAAAAAGACAAAAACGACCCTTTTTAATGTTTTCCCATCGGCTAATTCGTAACAACACTATATCAGGTTACTAAAATGGTCATAAATTTTTACTCAAAAATTGGTGGCGTCGGAAAGTAGATTCAAATACCTTTAATTTGATAGGTTATGGCCCACATAACTCTTTATATTCTAAGAGATGTGGTCATTTGAAGTTGACCTAAGTAGAATCTTACATCAAAACTTAACCGATAAGGATACTTCAAGAACTCATCAAGAAATTAAATGGATCAATATTTATGGATAGATTCACAAAAGAAACTCATGATTGGCGTATGGGTGATCAAACCCAACACTATGAAAGCTTATGATGTGTTGCGAAATCTTGGAACATCTGATGCTTGAAAACTAAGAATTAATACTAGAATCGAGTGTATTTATGTGGATATAATGTGTTTGGTAGTGTTTGTTGACTTGACGTATCCGAGGGCTTCATCCAATACTAAGCGTCCATGGTCGTTCAATAGTAATATAACCCAACCAAGGGTTGGGATCGTTTCCACAGGGAGTGGTTTGTAATTGAGAATCAATAGAAAAGCAAAAATATGTTCAAGTTAAATATAGCTATAGACATTAACGAGTAAAAACATGATAAATTAAAAAGGGGGACACAAGTGTCAATTATCAAAGAGGGTTTTGTAAGCAATTATCAACTAAAATGACAACTAAAAAGAACTTACAAATATTGAGACGAGATTCTTGGGATGTGATAGGGATATGGGAGAAAATACACAACCGAGTAAATGCTAGTGATAGTAACTCGCTGCAAATTGGTAACTAGGCTAGACTTTAGTAGGGGTACATTTTCTCTCGAACAATTTACCCCGAATCAAATCGGTTTCTCTCGAACACCGATAAGCGGCAATGAAGCACAAACTTCGCCTTAGTCCATTCACTCTCTCGAGCTGAATGTGTGGGAGAGGGCTTAGGATTCACTCTCTAGAGCTGAACCCACGACAACCTAATAACCATAGACTATCAATTCAGTAGTTTTGGTTTTAAAACTTCTCTCTCGAGCAAGTAAAAATAACAAAGATAAAATTGTATTTGCAACTACAACCCCATTTAATTCAAACACAACTACTGAACGAATTCACCTCTAAACAACGAATAAACAATCAAATAGCAATACCCAGCAGTAAATTGAACTCATATTTACAAAATCACACCCCAAGTATATAGTAAAGAGATAGAAATCGATATCGAAAAGTGTTTCCATCAAATGGGTACGATAAATATTTTCTTTATACACGTCAAGGATGAAGAATCTTCAATACCCACTTCTGATTGCTTAGAAAATGGAAATCTTCAACTCTTCAAAGTTAAGGAAAATTGTCTCTCAAAACTAAGTTCTAAAACTGAATAATTCTAAAAAACTCATTTCTGAAATATAAAACTTGATAATAAACTAAAAATTCAAACAGGTATTTATAGTTGTCAAAAAGTGTGCTGCGAAGGATCACTCGGCGCAGTTAGTCGGGATTGTCGATCCACTCGGCGATCCATCATTTGGTTTGGTTCATCGCCTTTCTGCATTGTCCTTCAACAACTTCAAGCTCTGTAACTTTGGCCGATATGGCACTGCCTCGCGAAATCGTTCGGCGACTCGCCAACTGCTCATTTCTATTGCCTATTTGATTTTGTCCTTCAGGGCTTGGCACACTGGAACATTGGGCAAGACTAAGGCCATTCAGTGACTCGTCCATTGGTTTAGGCTATCCTCAGGCCTTCTTTTCTTCGTTCTTTTAGCTGCCTTGTTCCTTTTTGCTCCATAGTGTCCATGCTTTGTCTCTAAGTTCAAATACCTGAAATTCAAGGATTTACATAAGTTATTGAGACAAAATATGTATTTGAGAACACTAAATCAATTAAAATAATTCCCTGAATGAGTCCAAATCGTGGACTCATCAACACCCCCAACTTAAACTTTTGCTTGTCCTCAAGTAAAACTCAAGTTCAGCAGTTCAAAAAGGATGTCTCAAATAGTGCTACACAAGACTCAACCGTGAATGCACACAAAAAGTCTCAACTTACTCATGCAATGATCAATTATGCACTCAAAGTTTCAAGTTGTGACTCACCATTATCAAAGAATCTCAACCTCACTATACTTGCTTCAAATGCAAGTTCAGGCTCAACAAAGGAAATCAAATGGCCTCACACAACAAATGATTATATATTCACTCAAAGTTTCAATCATTTAAAGCTCCGGAATCAAGATCAACACTCACACCCACAAAGATAAACACAATGTATGATTTCACCTATAGGTTTGCCCTTATTTTCCAATCGGCTTTTGCTTCAGCTCATTCAAGATCAAAAAGGTCTTTTTCAAGGCTTGTACTGGGGTTCAGTGTAATGGTATGGTCATTTAGGCTTATAGGCTGAAAATCCTCATGAAATATGATGTGAACAACACCTTCTTTCCTTCTCTTTGTCATTTTCATTCAAGCTCAAAAGTCACCTCTTATTCATCTTCCATGAGTCATTGGAAACCCCATTTTCTCTGTATTTCCACAACTTTATTTCACGACTTTTTCTTTCTTTTTCTTTTTCAATCTTTTCTTCTTTTTCTCTCTTTTTTTTATATGAAGGGGTTCCATTTTTTCTCAAAACATGGGCATGAGGGACTCCTTTGCATTTACTTGATTTATCTTCTCTTTTCACGACACCCCCAACTTAGGCTTTTGGCCTAAGTTGGCTATTCAAACAAACCATAGATCATGAGGATTATGGGTAATGGATAAGAAAATGTTACAATGTTACCAAGTTTCTTCCAAGAAAAGGTCAAGGCTCAAAGGGTGCTCAAAAGAGGTTCATACACTCACAAGGTAAGCCATAAAAGAGGTATAATATCAAATTGGTTCATACTCTTTAAAGTTGCCTAAGATCATCTCAAGAAATTGCATCAATTAGTCAACCAGACCAACGGGGCAAATTCTAGGTGTCATTACACATGGTTCACGGTAAGCTCATCACACAAGGCATTGACACCAAAGTCAAACAAGACTCCACACTTTCGCTAGTGTGCAATGTTCATCACAAGAGAACTCGATTCGATAATTGGCTAGTCACAACGAGATTGAAAGAGTTCACATATTGTCTATGCAACTTCAATTGGCCTCGTTGTAGCCGCGCATTCATTTATGTTCGATTATGAGCACTATTTAAGTCATCGGTATTGAGCGAGACCGATACTTAAATTTGCAAAAGAACAGCCACATTCAACACAACAAGAGGTGGCAAATTTTTTTGGAAGGGTTCAAAAATCATTCACAATTTAAAAACGCGGAGCCACAAGCTCAAACATCCATAAAAAGCAGTGTCAACACAATTATAGATTTCAACCCAAATATATAAACAACACGGAGTCACAAAAGATGGGCCTCACCCCACCACAAATAAAAATATTTGTCCTCAAATGCAATAAAAACATCCATAAGTCAAAATAAAGTAAGGCAGAGATGGAGGTAAAGAGAGGGTCCTGTCTACATAGTCACTCCATTTGTTTGGGCATCAATGCCCGATGCATCACTCTGAGTCTGAGCATCAGTGCTCGGGGTCACCTCAGGAGGAACGGTAGTGCCAGATCCACTAGGGGATGTCACGTGTGAGTCCTTCAGAAAGACATGCATAGCTGCACAGAATCCCCGGTCCCATGAAGGAACATTAGGATCTCTGATAGTGGTCTTCCTGTCAGAAGTAGACCTCTTGCCCTTGCCTTTCCCACCCGTTGTGGGAAGTTTCGTAGCTTTTCCTCTGGATATAGTTGCATCCTCATTTATCATAATCCCCTTAGTCTTCTCTTGGGCTAGTATTATTCTTTCAGTTGCTTTTGATCTAGTCATGTCTACAAAACCTTGAGGAGAAGTTAGGAAATATCTAAACAACTGCACAGAAAATTAAGCGCAGACAGACTCGTCGAAATAGTTGGCGGGTCACCGAATTGCTTCGGCGAACTGGGTTAGCCCGCCGAAAGGTATAGTGAAAGAAAGGTTCAGGGGCATAAACAAAAGGTGCTCAAGAAATCTTTCGGCGAGTCGCCAAATGCCTTCGGCGACCTCAAGCTTCTCGTTGAAAGTTATAGAGACGAACATCAATTAAAGCATACAATTAAAAGTGAGATGGGGACATTTGGCGAACCGCCAAGTGGTTAGGTGAGCTCGACCTAGCTCGCCAAATGACCCAACGTGCCTATTTTCAACCAAACTTCTCGAATTCAACCCTGCAACCCCCGAAAACAAATTCAACGGATGCTCAAGTGAAATTAAAGTATACCCCAGGACACCCAAGTATAAACCTATGAAATTTACTTCATTTTAAGCACAGGACTACATGATTTCGACAATCAAAACATTACAGGCAAGATTATCAAATTAAATCAGGCATTCTGTCAGGCCCCGAGCTACCCTCGAGACGCGGACACGAGACCTAGGACCACAAGTGATCCCAAGCTAACCCTGCTGGCATAATCTAAGCATACTATAATTAACATGAATAAAAATAACTGATGCGGAAACTAAAATCATAAATAAAGAAAAGATGGGGAATACCCATATACTATAATTGAGAGAGTTTAATACAAAAGATATTAACTCATACTAAGCTGAAACTAACTATCTCTGAAAGTAAGCCTCTAAACTGACTAGAAATGTTGGGACATGCCCCAACTAGATCTAGCAAAAATGAAACTAAAAACTAAAAGCAGTAAGGATATCATGTCTCTGGTCCTTAGAGGATGAGGACTCACCACTACTAATCTGCTGAGCTGAAAATCGAAAAACGATCTAAGTGCAATCTGGATGCTGAGAGTCTGAACCTACATCACAATAAGATGTAGCGCAAAAATATGAGTCAATACTGAAAGGTACCGAGCATGAGGATGGAGTATAGCTAAAATACATATATAACTGACTAAGCAAAAAGCAATGACATATATATGGATATGATAGAATGACGAAAAATACTAAACATGACTAATCTGAATGCAATGACCAACTATGACATGTTGAAACTGAATACTAAATATGACTGATCTGTATGCAATGACCAACTATGATATGCTGAAACTGAATACTAAACATGGTCAATGCAAATGGAGTCTGATTGATTTGTGGGAGCTACTAATCACCGATAATAAAACCACACGAGCTGAATGTGGAGTCTGATGTATACGCCCCATCGAGAGGACCCAATATACCCTACCAGAGGTATAAAGGCATGCTGGCATGATCGCTAATATGTTACCCATGAAAGGGACTTACAACTTACTTGGCTAGTAGTTCTTGGACTATTTGGGTACACTAAACCCCAGTCCAACTCGGTATTATGCTAGTCCCAATGAATTTAGTAGTAAACTGATTATGACTGATTTTCTGTAATTGTTCTGGATAGCTCAAAACTAGACATGCAAACTGAACGCACCAATTTAAACTGATATTGATGCATAATACTGAGGCACGTATAACTAATTTCTGATAAAGTCTGACCTAACACATGTAATTCAAGAACTAAAGAAATGCATAGCTTGGGTTCTAACATTCATACGATAATCTGAAGTAGACGGGACATGCTGATTTGGAACATTAAAACATAGCTAAAACGTGACATGCTGTTTGGACGTTAGAACATATAGTTAAAAACGTGATTTCTAAATCGGAACGTTTTTAAAACAGTCTCTTCATGAAAATCGGCTGTAACTTTAGAAACTACCAGGGTTCATTCATAATCATTGAAAAACGATCAACATTTGGATCATTCTAACATTTAAAACCCAAAATCAAGAAACGTTCAAGAACCCTAATTTCGTTCATACCATTGAATCAAGAATCGTATGAATTCTAGGGATCTAACGGGCGAAAGGGACCCATTAATGAAATCCAACATACCTGGTGACGAAATCTCCACGGAAAACTATCAACTAGGGCTGGACTTGACTTTTCCGGCGACTTTCTAGCATTTTTCGGCGGCGGCTAGGGTTTTGCTAGGGTTTCGGCCTCCCCTCTCTATACTCTCTTCTTTTCTTTTGTTTTAGTTAATTAAATGACTTAGGTAAGTTCTAGTTAGGTTTCTAGGATTTTAAATGACTAACTAAAACCCTTTTAATTTAGGAATTCAAAGAAGAGTGGGAAAAGACAAAAGCACCCTTGACTTAAATGCTGTCCAAATCCTGATGCGGATTGGGCACCTGCCAAATCTGAAAATTCTGCAAATTTTTCCTTCACGAATCTGGGGTGTTACACATTCAAACATACTAATTCTATCAGATAGGCCCAGCACACGACAACACAATAATATCATTGCAAATGAGTACAATTTCGATAAAATAATCTCAGGGTTTGGAAAACCAACCTTTGATGCCAATTAATAAAGATTGAGATGTTAGGCGGCAAAGTAATCCACAATCCAACTGTCACTCCCCGAGGAGCCTACACCCTGGGCGGGACTGGCACTCGAAGACCATTGCTAGCCCCAAGCGAACACTTGGTCTGGCTTACTTAACTCAGCGAAAAACAATATTCATATATATAATTATCAATGAACCTAACTGAACTGAATAATAAAATAACTGAGAATGTGTTAAGGATTAAACAGTCAACTTGGCCAAAAGTGGCAACCCAAGTCTTTAACATAAGAATGATAATGCAAGGACTACTGAACTACTAACTGTCTATGAAGCCTCTAAAACAAAGAGGGATGTCGGGATAGGACCCCCGATCATCCTAACATCTGAAAGACTAGAAAGCAAATAAAGGAGTCCTCCGGAATACAAGGAGGCTCACCAACATACCTGAATGCTCAAGCTGGATCCACGAGGCGCTGGATGTTGATCCTGGTTACCTGCGTCTGCATCATAAAACGATACAGGCCAATTGTCATTAGTACATTGAATGTACGAGTATGCGAGTTGGAATATTAACAAACATAGGCTTGATAGAGCTTCTGAAATAAACACTTACGTGGCTCTTCTCAACTCATGAATACTTAACTCAATATAAAGCAATAAAACACATGCAATATATATATATATATATATATATATATAAAGCTTATAAAACAACTGAAAACAATCTTAGTTCGTTAAAGATAAAGCAATAACAAACTTAACTTTACTCATTTAGAAAGTAATATAACTTCTGTGGGAGATTCTCTAACCGACAACCATCACTATGAGCCTAAGTGATGGTACAACGTTTTACCTCACGTTGCCAAGGACTGTCCTATACCTTGCCATCGGTATAGAACCTGAACTACTAAGTGGATCCACTAGTCTATGCTAAAAAGCACTAAGGAATCATCTAAAAAGTATAAATTTTTTTCTGCCCATGATGGCTACATGGTTTATGGGGGCTTGAGTTAATATGAACTCGCGTCCCCATATCAATGCTCAATACTACTCCCAAAATATACTTAGCTCATATGTTTTTAAAACAACTTCTTCTCTGGTTTGAGGTAATTGCTCAAACTTAGCTTAAAAGCTCTCTTGGAATCAATGTTCCCTTTTTGCTGTTCAAAACTCCTTTGGAAATATCGGTTTCCTTTCATCTCAAATGTGAAAACATTTACTCTTGGAAATACTTAGTTCCAATATATCATTTTAAAGAAAATGAACTTTGCTCTTACTCTTTACTCAACTTCAAAACTTAAGTCTTAAAACAAAGTTAAAATGTTTGTAAAAGACTTGTGAAAACTTGAAATGAACTTCTCTTACTGACTCTTGACTTTACTCTTTACCTTCCTTGAATTTGAATTATGGATTCAAGGATTATGATTTGTGATAGGAAAGGTCTCTTGATGTTTAGGAATGATTTCGAATAGCTAAACTTGAGAAAAGTTACGAAATCACCGTCTTGGAACAAGTCCGCGACGCGGAGATGTTACGAAATAATTATTCGTGAAATTAAATTTTGAGACAGTGGAGTCCGTGTCCTCTCCGCGACGCGGAGCAGATTTTTGTTCACTGGGGGAACAGGTCCGCGATGCGGACTTGTTTCACGGACCTTACTTGACTTTTTTCCTTCTTCGTTTTTCAGCCTCAATCGACCTAACTACATACTCGTACATTCAATGTACTGATGTCATTCGACCTGCATCTTTTAATGATGCAGATATAGGTTCTTAGGATCCCCAACAAGAGTGTTGAGATCACTTCATCCGCTCGTCTTTTTACGAGGGAGACCTCCTTGCTTACAGAGTACTCAAGTGTTATGAGTTGTTAGTAGTAGTTCTTTTGAGGAGTCGTGGGTCTTGTCGCGACACTTGTCTATATATAGTAGAGGTTTCATAGATAGATTGTTTTGGAGAGTCTTTCAGTTTTAGATATTTTATTTAAAACTTATGTTTCATACTCAGTATATTTAGCGAAGTTTTGAGATTCAGTAAACTTTTTTTAAACATTTCTTTCAATTTGATGCTTATGTATACTCAAGTTAGTCTTCCTCTTGTAGTCAGCCAGGATGAGGGTTTACTTTGGGACCAACAATGGTTCTTGAGTTCCGGTCACGTTCAGGGTGTAGGCTCGGATCGTGACAACAACTTCAAACCCGCCCCACCCTGCCCCAACACATATCTGCCCCGCCCCATTGTCATCCTAGCTACAAACACGATTGGTTTAAAAAGTGTCACCTTAATTATATTATATCTTCTTTTCCCTTTTCATTATATAACTGCATTTTTCGATGAACCAGTGTCACGTGACATCCCTCGATACTTCCTAAATCCATCCCTGAGTGCCTATACCAAAAACAAATGTTTTATTTTATTTGTCCATTTTAGTAAATCAAGGGAATTTGTTTTTCTTCATACTACCCTTAGTATTCCCTCCATTCCAAAATACTTGTTATTCTTCCTAAAAACAAATGGTCCACAATATTTATCATTTTCAAAAACTACTCCCTCTAGTCAATATGAAGTGAGTTGTTGGGGTATGTCACAACTTTTAAGAGAAATATTTAAGAAAATAAATAAAAGGTTATTTTTCACAATTAACCTTTTGATTATTTTCAAATTAAATTATTCTCCTAGAAAATGTAAAGTAAATGAAGAGTAAATATGGAAATGAGTCCCAATAATTCACTTGAAAACAATTCATTTATTTTGAACAATGAAAAAGTTTAACAATTCATTAAATATGTACTAGAGTAAGTAAGATATAATTAATTGTTTGTTACCAGTTTTATCTTTAGTCAAAAATATGGAGAGAGATAAATTAATATAAGAGAATTAGATATAATTAATTTTTTGTTACCACATTTACCTTCGGTCATAAATGAAACAAAAATTATTAAATGATAGGAGTAATAAGTAATTAAGGATATTATCAAATTAAGTTCTACGTAATATTTTCCTTAACACATAAGGAAAAAAAGATCATGATAAATATTTAGGAATGGGTAGTATTAAATAATTACATAAAATCAAAATAATCATATTTAGACTTTCAAAATGTATCAATAAGATTAGTTTAGCAAAATACACATTTCATGAAAGTTTTCTTAAGTAATATGTTAGGTCAAGAAGGCACAAGTAATATAATACGAATGGAGTAATTGAGTACATTCTTCCTATTTTGACCTTAGTTATAATTATCCTTGAAAGTAATAAGAATTGACTAATAATCAACATTAAAAAAATTAAAGGATGAACATATATAAATACTCCAAAATTGTAATTGCCTCTTTTTATTTACTCTCTCTATTCCATATTAATTAAATTTTTGAGATTTTTTTCATTGTTCAAAATAATTGAATTGTTCAAAGTTCAAGATGGATGTTTGAAATTTTTTCCATATTTGCCCTTTCATTTATTAGACTTTTATATTTTCTAGCAGATAAATTGCACTACTTATAAAGTTATATTAATGATTTTACAAAGGGCAATACTCAAAATTATGGTTTAAATTATTTCCTTCAATATTTTTTTAATATGTGTGCACTGCCTCACAAATTCAGTTAATATGAAAAAGAAGGAGTATTAAAGAGTGATTAATAATTCAATGTTTAAAAATACTAAATAAGAATATGTTATATGATAGTCAAAATACATACTTTCTCAAAGGACAGTTAAACAAATAATATGACAAATAAAGTGGCCCAAAAAGAGTGACATTATACTATAATTTATATAAAGAAAAAATTGAAGGATTTTCACCTTCAAAAGCTTTCATCACATGTATTTGAGATTACAAACCAAAGATAATTGATTAAAATAAATTTGTATCAATATTAGAAGTAGTGATTAATTGGTTTCCGTAATACACAAATTTGTATATATAGTTATAACTATAGTCCTGATACATAATTTCTCTATAGTGTGCCCATTCTTGAAGTCATTTTGAATACACCAATCATTTCCTTCATAGTGTGCATCTGTAATTACTCCTTTCGTTTTAAATAAAATGATCTAACTTAACTTGGCATGGAGCATTAAAAAAATAAAGAACACTTTTCAACTTTGTAATCCTAAATTAAAGTTATGTCAAATGTACCAAAATATCTTTTAAATTTTATGGTATAAAACATACCACGTGAAATGCTAAAGTTAAAAGTGTTATTAAAAATAGGAAAAAAAGATCATTTTTTTAAACATACTAAAAATTAAAATAGGTCATACTTTTAGAAACGGGGAATATATAAACTATCAAGGAATACATTATATTGAGACCAAAAGAAAAAAAAAAACACAACAAAATATTCATAAAACAAAATATAGCAAAAACTTGAAAGTACACAATTGTCGATAGTTCAACACATCAATGCATAATTTTTTTTAAAAAGAAAATACTAAATTACATTGTTCAAGTTTTGATTAGTCATACATATCTTCATCATCTTCCTCTGGTGGTGGAAGAAATTTGAGATGCGGACAGTGGTACTTCACCATAAGAACCACATTGTCTCCAACTTATTCATCTGTAAAGTTGTCTCCAACTCCCTCCTCTAGTGTTACAGCAGCAACATCAACACCCTCTCTTCGTTGTGTATTTGTAACCATAGGAGAAGATACATGCAGATCAACTCTCATTCGTTTTGGGGGAACTTCTGTATTTATATTTTTAAAAGTTAAGTTATAAAATAAGTATTTTAAATCCAATAAATAAAAGGAGTTAATTTATAGAATTTTCTTTCTTACTGGAGTAATATGAATTTTGATAGGAGTGCATCCTATTCCTACACAATGGTTGATGTGAATGAGTATTTTTTCCTTCAGGCACCTGATCTTTTTCGTTGTAAGTAGCCTTGACCGTTCTAATTGGCCGCGATGTGTTTGATGGATCACCAAACACATCACACACCCGCTTACGTGGAGTGTATGTGTGTGGTCTTTCACCAAACACATATTGCAACCATTGAGCCATGGTCCGAATGTTCTCTTGTATCTCAGGTTCCTTTTGTTGTTTTGCAGCAGCAACAACAACTTCTTTTTCTTTTGCTACTTCTTTTTTTGATTTATCCTTCAAAACCTCCTTTGGTTCTTGATCATTGGTAGATCCATCCTTGTTAAACACTAGAAGAGGATGTAATTGAGCTCCATGTATGTATGTGTAGATCAACGGTCCATTGTATTGGGGGAATTACTGTATTTATAATTTAAAAGCGCATCAGTTATAAAATAAGTATTGTGTATCCAATAGATAAAAGGAGTTATGATTTTAAATTTTCTTTCTTACTAGAGTAGTATGAATTTGGATTGGAGTGCATCCTATTCCTAATGAAGGGTTGATGTATTGCAGGCACCATATATTTCTCGTTGTAAGTAGTCTTGGCTATTTTAGTTGGCCACTTAGTTGGAATGAGTCCTCTAACTGATGATGTGTGTGATCCATCACCAAACACATCATGTGGCTGCTTAGCCATGACCTGGAAATTATTTCTTACTTGTGCTTTATTTTTCTGGTTTTGCACATATTTGAATTAATTGAAAACAAAATAAAAACAAAGAGATCTTTAATTTCTACATAAATAGATAGATCCTATGTAGTATCATTAGATAATCAAATTGGGAAAACTTACCTTGGTTTTATCGTTAGTAGACCTTTTCCTAATTGAAGCACTATTGCTAGATCCTCTTGATGAAGTCATAGCTGCTTAATTAATTTGAATGAAGAAGCTAAGAAAGATTAGTGTTGCTAAATGAGTGATGGATGGAAAAAATCAGTAATGTAGAAGTCCTATTTATAGTTCTCACATTTTATAAGATTGTTTTGCCATTAATTTGATTTGATATATACATTTATTAAAATTTATAATTTGTTGACTGATATTTGAAGCAATTAATTATAGATTATTACATTATTGAATTGAGTTACATCCAAACTGTAATAATATTTGACTATAAATTATTGTAATATTTTCTTATTATCATATATAAGGTCCACATCAATGGTAATATATGTTTTGGTTCACTTATGGTCAAGGAAAAAAATAAACTGAATTGAGAATTATTGTTCAATTTTTCTTAAGGCGGAATGGTCTGGGAGGCCCTTGTACTTGGCTCCGTTTGTATGTTGGACCCTTATACTTACGACTTTGCCAACTGGACCCTTAAACTCGCTGAAACACAATATATTAAACACCTCTGATCATTGACTGAACACATGTGGTATTAATATTGCTGACCTGGAATGATGATTCCACGCGTTTTAAAGCAAGTATGTATAAAATTTATATGAAAAAAAATATTAAAATTTTTAAAATAAATAAATGAGAACACCCCATAAGAAGAAGAAGGGGAAGTCATCTCCTTCAAAGAAGTCTGTTGCTGGGGGGGGGGGGGGGG
>JAJOOR010014290.1:0-34113 GCA_036250505.1 Solanum acaule | reverse complement strand
TGGAGAGGGCTTAGAGAGTGTTTTTGAGTGTTTTGAAGCTTAGAAAAAAAATGACTACGTATGGGACATATCCTCTTTTTATAAAATAAAAACGTCCAACCGCTACAGTAACTTTAGCTACTGGAAATTGAAATTCTGCTCCGACAGGTTTTACGAAAATGGTCATAACTCTCTCACACTAACTCGGAATGAGGTGAAACCAAGTGCATTGGAAAGCTAACTCGTAGAGGTTTAATTTAATAGGTTACAACCCTTCCAGTTCCTTGTGTGCTAAGAGATATGCCCCTTTAAAGTTGACCCTGAAAATCGCATTTTTTTGCGATTTTCGAATTTTGATACGGTTAATCTAAAATTCGGGTTAGACCCATTTCCCACTCAATTTGACCCCCTGAATAAGAATATGAAGTCTAATTTCCGAAATCATGCACGGATTTTGAGATATATGGAAATTACAATTATAGGTGTTTTCGAAGCACATTTTTGGGCATTTTTGGGGTCGTTTCAAGTCGCCTCTTGTCCCTACATCATGTGGCATGGACACTCACCTCATGTCTTTCTATCATATGACATGCGTACTCACCTCATGTCTTTTACTTAGGATCTTGGGTATTCACCTCTAGTCTGACTTCAATGAATATGGGTAATCGCGTCATATTCTTCTCATTAGAGGCCAGGGTAATCGCCTCTAGCCTCATCATTCTCATAATTCCTATGCATAGATTTCCTTTAGGTGAGTAATCCTTTCAACCTAGAATCATTCATTATGAGGAAGCCTTTCACATTCATACATAAGAAAATCATGTGGGAAAATCCCTTCCACAACAATAACATCAATAATCAACAATTCACAACATATGCTTCACTCTCAAAGCAATTCATATCATAATCATCACATATGCTTCAATCTCAAAGCAATACATATCACATCTTATTTATCCTATAAGAATGCACCTAAATCCATAAATTCTCCTTTCTTAGAGTAAAACCCATTTACATCAATTTCATCTTAGAAACATGGGTTAAGCATGGGTACATGAGATTTCATCATAAAAAACATAGAATCCTCTCGATTCATGCATCATCAATCATAATTCAATCAATTGAACCAACATTCATAAAGACCCACAACTTAGAAGAAAACCCTAACTCAAATTCGGGAATTTCTACTTTTCAATTGGAGAACTTAGGGGCTCCATGGATGCAAGGATTCCATGGATGAAAACCAATCATACCTTACTATCAAAACCCACAAACAATTAGAGAGTGGAGACTTGACCTTGAGCCCTAGCTTCAACCCTTCTTCTTCTTCAAGTTTCTAGAGAGAGAAGTACTTTTGACAGGAAGAACCCAATTTCTTTTGGTGAATTAAATAGAATGACTTGAATGGGTAAGTTTTGGTGTTAAAATTATTTATATATGGGTCCTAAGCATGGGTAAAAGGACATAGTATCAATATAAAATAATTAGGAAAACACCCAACTGCCCTCAAACTTTCAGCTGATGCAACCCCCACATGGCCAGCTTCACGAGCCGCCCAAGGGTTCACAAGTCGTCTAGGCTATCATGGCCCTTGGACCAGTGGCTTGCAAAATCTTCCCCAAAACACTCACACCCCACGACCCCTTCCACGAGCCGTCTTGGGTCTCACGAGGCATCAAGTGGCTCGTATGGAGGGTCTGCCTCAGAGGGGCTACTACCTCCCATATCACGGGCAACACCATGCTCCGTGGTCCCCACTACGAGCCATCATGGTGCTCGTGGGAGGGAATCCCCCTTGGCTTGGTTCTGTGAGCCACCACGGGCAGCATCACTCCACGTGGTGCCCTTCACGACCCGTCTGGGCCCTCGTGAAGGGTGCCTAGGCTCCAAAACATTGTCTTGTGTCTTGTCACCTAACCCCTTGCTTAGTCTACTAGATTTTGAGTTGTTACAAATAACCTAACTAGACCCCCCATAATCCCGAAACGTACAAAGAGTACACTAACCCAACAGGCCCCGATAAACCAAAGGGCACAAACAACAAACAAGTATAATCATGATAGACAATATATATGAATGAAGGATCAGCATCAGAACCATGAGTAACAATCCAAACCCCTTACCAGAGATAACGACCTCAAATTATAAAGCATTATCCTCAAACTTTGAACAACGGCTTTGAACCGTCAAATTTTCCTCATACCGGAGATAACAGCCTTGAACCATGAGCATCGTTCTTGAACTACAAGTAATAGCCTCAAACCATGAGCATCAGCCTCAAACCGAAAGTAACGGCCTTGAACTGTGAGTAATTAATGAATAATGGGGCCGCCTACCCAGCCAGTAAACTCCTACAGTCACCAGCAAGACCAAAAGCATGCAAGAAAGGGCAATGACGTGCTGACTAGTCAAGTAAAAGCTTAGCACAACCTAGATACCTCTAATATCTGATGTAGAAAAAGGACCACGTCTCTGACGCCTCGTAATTTCAAAAATCAGTAGGACAAGTGATTCAGGTGGTACGACTCCCATTAAAACGAGTTAAGAATAAAAATCGAGTATAATAGTATCTCATCATGAATAATAAATATGTCAATGTGTGGGCTGGATCGTACCACAAAATCCAGGAGAAGGAGCAAATAATGCAATATATGGCATCACTAGCATTCAAACAAGGCACTTCATATCAAATAATTATACAGCCAATGAAACCACACTACCAAAACAGAAAATCCTAACCTGGGATCCAACCACTCCTCACATACAGCCTCGGGCCCAATAGTATAATCATAAGCTCAAAAAGGATACAACATGTGCATTTCTAATCAACAAGCAAAGGGACCAAAAAGAGATTTGAAATCAATAAAGGGGCAGCAAACTCAAGGGACGACGCCCTACCCCAATCACACTGCTCAAGTCTCAATTTGAGCAAAACTAGGACCAACCCATGGCTCTAATGAGGCACACAAATCACAAGCACAATGCAAGGAGAACGACCCAAAACAAGCCCTAAAGGGAGAAAACTATAATTATGAGGTGATAAAACACAACCTAAAGGATCTAATGTCCAGTCTACCCTAAGGCAACCACGAGTCAATCATAACAAGGATAAGCAAGATCATCTACACCACAAGCAAAGCCATAGTCTAAACTAAGGATCACAACACCCATAATAAGCCTAAGGCTCCTACAAAATCAAGAAAGGATGGAATAACACGAGGAAAGCTAAATATCTAGAAAATACCATTCAAAATTACATGAAATCTATAATAGGTATTATCTAAGAAGCTCGATCAAGAAAGTAGACCAAATACTACCTCAAAGCCGAACACAAGCACTCTGAATCCACCACATGATTAGTGGTAGATCTACACTCATTTAAGTTCCAATTTTTGTAGCTTCACTTTTTGTACATTTACAAAATACTGTTAGTTCAGTATTTTAGAAAGTAACATAATTCCTCAGTTTTATTATGTTATTTTAGAATCTTCCTACATATAGGTATAATGTTAAAACATCAACTTTAATTTTCAATCACTAAGTCATTCTAAGATTTTACTGTGATCCTTGAGTTCTTCATATGCGAAAGTAACAAACTGAGAAGACATGATTACACCTCTGGAGAAAGAAGAAGGTATCATTAAATATAAAAGGATCTCGTATTATCGTGTCAGATGAAGAAATGTGGCATGTCTTATAACAACATAAACAAAGATTTGAACGTATGAGGAAGATGTTCCTTTGGATGGATATCACTTTTAACTTGTATGGTCTATATGATTCACCAGTTTTTTTCTTTTGGATTTCTCATTTTGCTTTGACATAACATACACGATAATTATAAATATTATACACTTTATTTTTAATAATAGTTGAAAAGCATTGTCCATCTTAATGACTAAGGGCTAAGCAATTTCAAGTAGTGCTTATTGGAGAGAGCTTTGTGATTGACTCTACCTACTGTTTTCGAAGCACCGACTGACGATAAATTTATATATTATAATTAAAAAATTTAGAATACATTATACCATCCAAATAGAGAACTCCACATATTTTTAGGACCTATATTATATAGATGACAAAGTGAAAATTTATGAATAGAAATTTATAGGTGGGTTAAGACGTGAAAAATTAGATGATGCAATGTAGAAAATGTAGATTCTCGAGTGTGAAAGAGTCCCATGAAATTGGTTAGGGATAGCCAAGATTTGGTGGAGGAATTTAAGGAAGCTGCTACACATGGAGGAAATGAAAGTAGCAGTTATTGTATTTGAATTTCCAAATGCAGGGTGAAAACTCGAACTATCCATACCATTAAAAAACTATAAAAGGTGAGTTAATACTTTGATTAGACTTAAATCGAGATTAAATCAATATTTCTTTTTGAAAAAAAAAATATAGTACCAAATCAGTGATTCATGAGTATGTATACATGATCACAAGATAAATCAAATTTCGAATGAAAAAAGTATATAATTTATCTTCCTCAATACAAAATATAGGCTACAAGCCTTATCATTAATCAACTTTATCAAAACATTGACTACAAAATAATCCCAATGAGAGTTGGGTCCTTCAACTAAAATCTTCTTCATAAATGTATTTCTAGTTGATCCACATCTTCTCTTGTATAAGTGACATTGCTGCAAAATACTTTTGTATACTTCAAGAAATAATCACTTTGCTTCTTGATTAATTTTATTTTTAAGACCCTGAATCACATGCATCTGCATATATTTTGATATAACATATGAGCATCTAATGAACCTAGTTCCTTCAACAACTTTTCATTAATTGAGATAATTTAATAACACACTTGACATTTCATTTGTACACAATTTAGATATCCTCTAAACATAAAGATATAAATCTAAATAAGTGTGTTTTCTTTATAAACCCTACTCATCATATTATGAAGAAATGTCTATTATTTATTACATTCTATTAGTCTACACGACCTAGTAATTTAATAACTTTAACTTTTCACCTAAGTGTGGAACAAGTTGTCTAACTATAACACCTCCGGTTTTCAAAAGAAGGAAAAATTAAGTTTTTGAGTTGGTGTATATGTCTATGGGCTCCACTTACAGACTGTAGGAGCCATACGGGCTGTAGATGGAAACCGTAGGTGGTAGGGGAAAATAATTTTAAAATTCAAAGTTCCAATACCCTTTTGAAGGTTCAATAGGACGATTAATCATTCCTTCGATGAGTCGTAGGTAGGTCTCGTAGGTCACCCCAGACTTAGTGAAATTTTAAAGCTCAAAGTTGGTTTCTACGGTTGGCATGTACGGGCCATAGGTAGACCTATGACCCATACATTGAACCCGTCAAAAGTGGGTCCATTTCAAGGTCCCAATAATCCATCGACAATTTATCAGTACGGTATGTCCAAGTACCTACAGACCGTAGGTCCAACCATTGATGGGGTAAGGCACTTATCTTAAGAGGGGCTCTTGGGTCATTTCCTAATAATTTTAATCCAATACTATGTCGTTTTACCTTCTATCCTAGGCCTTATATAAACTTTTAGAACCCCAAAATTACCCAATTGAACTAATTCTCCTAAAATCTCAAAAGTTGATCAATTCCTTCCCCAAAATATCTCTGTCTAAAGCTTGAACAAGAAGTCTAGGGTTTTAAGATCAAGTCTCCAAATTCACCATTGATTGTTTACTTTTGACATCAAGGTATGATAGTATTCACCTATGGAGTCCTTTCCTCCATAGGGTTCCTAAATTCTCCAATTTTGCAAGTTAGAATCTCCAATGGAAGTTAGGGTTTTATTCAATCTTATGGGTTCTTTTCAATTGTGATCTAATTGATTATTTTATGTCTTTTTATACATGAACTGAGATAATTGCATGAATTTTAGTTGAATTTACATGAACCCATGCATGATCCATCAGTTTTATATTTTGATCATATGGTGAATCTTTTGAATTATGAAAGATGCATTTATGAAGATATACATATTTTTTAACGAAATTGATGGAAATGATTTAAGGTTTCTTGAGAGCAAAAGTTGATGTTGTTGTTGTGAAAGGATTTCTCACATACAACTCAAAATATGATTGTGAAAGGGTTTTCTCCGAAAAAGAATTCATCAGGTTGAAAGGTTTTCTCACATAAGTTGAATCAATATTAAGGAATTATTCTAATAAACTCTAGCTTGGATTGGCTACTTGATTGTGTTTTTCCATGGATAATATGACAAGTAATATTAATGACTATTCCGTGGGATTTATGCTTAGCACCGAGTGGACAAGTGGCGATTACCCATATCCCATAACTATGTATCACCATAGGTTTAATTTGTCTTAGATAGATATTATCCAGTGGATCCACCTAGGCTAGAAGTTTATGATTATTACCTTGGCAAGTAGGGACATCTATTTTCAATGTGGGATAAACATCGGATTCCATGTCATAGCTCACATGATCTATGTCGGTTAAAGGTAAATCTCCTACAATAATAAAATAAGGTTACGTTCTAAAAGGTATCTCGAATGTGTTTTGAAGATGTTTAGCTTTGATTGACCATGGTTATGACTTATGTTTTCTAACATGTTTTATAATTAGCTTGGTCATTGCATTACATATAAAGTCCCTCTTTTCATGATTTCATAACTCTTATGCATAGCTATCATACTTGTACATTTTATGTACTAACACGTACTTTTGCCTACATTATTTCACTAATGTAGGGTTCGGTGCTCCTACCTTTCATACTCGTGGCTAGTGATCTCTTATAGATATTGAAGATTGGTGAGTTCTCATGTTCCGAGGACCGAGAGTCTTTTATTGCTTTCATGTCTTCTTTTTTTCAAATGTTGTATGTGATGTATGGGTTATGTTCCAATCACCCGTTTGATGTTATAGATGGCTTTTAGGCATATGTTTAGACTTCCACTACTTTTGTCAAACTCTTTTATATGGAAATGCTACTTTTAAACTCTCTTGTTTCTATTATCTTGTACAATAAATGTTAAGTGACTTGTGTATGGCTTTTCGGGGTCTTATACTCCATGTCACGTATAGGGTGTACTTTGGGTCGTGAAAAACTTGGTATTCAGATCACAAGATTAGAAATGTCGTAGGTTGTCTCACAAGTCACGTCGAGTAGAGTCTTGTTCATGAGTGTGAAGTGTGCCACGCTTATGAATGAGAGGCTATAAGATGTTTAGGAAGCTACACTTTTTTCAATACTCTAAAGTCGTGAGATAGAGTTTAACTCTATATGTCTCTCTCCTAATCCCGGTTCGATACTTTTTAGGATATGTCCACTCGAAAGGCATACGCTAGAAGGAATATGGGAGAGAATTTAGAACGAGAAGCTCCTCAAGATCCTCAAGAAGCTCCACAAGTTTCGATCAACCCTTTTACCGAGCAAGTGACTAATGCATAGTTTAGGGCTGCTGGCACAAGCCATGACTGCTTAAGACAATCAGTAGGTTGTGGTCCCCGTAAACCCAAATGTGGGTACAACGACAACTAGAGTGGGAGAGTTCACTAGAATGAATCCTCTAGAGTTTCTTGGTTCCAAGGTTTAGGAAGATCCTCAAGTGTTCATTGATGAGGTGTATAAGGTGTTGATAATCATGGGAGTGACATCAGTGTAAAAGGTGGAATTGGACGCTTATCAACTAAAGGGAGTTGCTTAAGTGTGGTTCAACCAATAGTAGGAAGAGAGGAGGATTGATTTGGGACCCCTGATTGGGAAAAGTTTGAGGTTGCTTTTCTTGATAGGATCTTTCTCCTTGAGATGAGGGAGGCAAAGGTACTAGAATTTATCAGCCTTCGTCAAGGAAACATGAGTGTGAAGGAGTATGCTTTGAAGTTCACACAATTGTGTCGATATGATTCTACTATGGTTGTTGATCCTAGGGCATGGATGAGTAGGTTTGTTTCGGGAGTGTCCGAGATGGTGGCTAAAGAATGTCGTACCGCCATGCTCATCCATGATATAGACATTTCTCGCCTCATGGTTAATGCTCAACAAATAAAAGATGAAAAGCTTAACAAAAAGTCTATGGAGGCAAAAAGGGCCAAGACCGGTGATGGTGACTTTACATATTCGAGGTTTAATGGACAAGGTATTCTAAGTTTCGACAAAGATTTTCTGGTTAAGGTTCCTATAATGCTCCTCATAAATTCAACAAAGATATGGTGTCTAACCCTAAACCTCAAGGAAGAAATGGTGGTGGATCTTCAATGTCTACTTGTGCTAGGTGTGGAAGAATGCATGAGAGTAAATGTCTAGTTGGTTCTAATGCATGCTTTGGTTGTGGCAAGACGGATCATAAGATAAGGGGTTCTCCCTCAGTTTCTAAGAATGAAGGAGATAATCGTCGATGGGCTCATACTTACCCTTCATCAGGTTTTAATGGTTGTCGGAAGCAAAACAGATTTTATGCACTCCAAACTCATCATGAGCAAGAGGATTCTCCCAATGTGGTTATCCGTCTTCCATTTCGTTGTTTATGCTTTGAGATCCTGGTTCTACTTTGTCTTTTGTGACGCCATATGTGGCTATGAGGTTTGATATTCTTCCAAATGTTTTGTTAGAGCTTTTATTTATCTCTACCCATGTTGGTGAATCTATTGTGGATAAGAGATTCTATAGAAAGAGTATCGTCTCTTTATCCCATAGAGTCACGTATGTTGATCTTGTAGAGCTTGATATATTAGATTTTGAAGTTATCCTCGGTATGGATTGGTTGCATTCGTGTTATGCTTCTATTGATTGTAGAACTCATGTAGTCAAGTTTGAGTTTCCAAATGAACCCATCTAGAGTGGAAAGGGGGAAATTCTATTCCTAAGGGTCAATTTGTCTCTGTCTCAAAGCTAGGAAAATTAAGGGTTACATATATCATCTTCTTCGGTTTAGGGATACGTATTCTGAAAACCCCATCTTTGAGTTGGTCCCCGTTGTTGATGAGTTTTCAGAAGTGTTTCCTATTGATTTACCCGGTGTTCCTCTCGAAAGGGAAATAGACTTCGGCATTGACCTTCTCCCAGATACGCATCCTATTTGTATCCCTCTTTATTGTATGGCCCCGACATAACTTAAGGAGTTAGAAGAACAATTGAAATGTTTATTGTATAAAGGTTTCATCTGACTGAGTATCTCTCCATGGGTGCTCTAGCTTTGTTTTTTCGAAAGACACATGGTTCACACTGTATGTGTATTGACTACCCGACAATTGAACAAGGTTACCATTACGAACAAATATCCACTTCCAAGGATCGATGATTTTTTGGATCAACTACAAAGAGCAAGTTAGTTTTCAAAGATCGACCTCCATTCGGATTACCACCAATTGAAGGTTAAGGGATGACATTCCGAAGACAAATTTTTGAACTAGGTATGTCATTATGAGTTTTTGGTAATGTCGTTTGGCTTGACTACTGCTCAGGCCACATTTATGGATTTGATGAATAGGGTGTTTAGACAATACCTTATATGTTTGTGATTGTGTTTATTGATGATATCTTAATTTACTCAAGGAGTAAGGATGAGCATACCGATCATTTGAGGATTGGGATGTAAGTTCTCAAGGATCAACAACTCTTTGCAAAATTTAGCAAGTGTGAGTTTTGAATAAGATCTGTGGCTTTTATTGGTCACATTGTTTCCGGTAAGGGTATTGAGGTAGATCCTAAGAAGAGGAATTTAACACCCCGTATCCTAGAAAGACCAACCAGCAGTCATTTCAGAAATTGCAGGTGCAACCGACAGGTGCCACCTATAGACCGTAGGGTGACCCACGGACCGTAGGTGGGGTCTGTGCTTGGCCACCTCCAACCCCCTCCCAAAACTCCCAGAAGAATTCAGTTAAGGGTTAACCTACACCAGGACCTACAGACCGTAGGTTAGACTATGGTCTGTGGTCCAGGGCCATCGGTCAGACCCCCGGCTTCTCACTCCCAATCGCCGAACGATGGCCGACCAGAAAGGACCGTTTCTCCTCCCACAGTTCGTCACTTTGGTCCATCGATGGCCTTGATAGCTTTTAAGTCAGGGGTCGTTTGGTCTTTTCCCTATGCATTGGGTACCTAAACTACGTCGCTTAACCTATAAACTACATAGTTTTGGTCAGTTTAAGCCTATTAACTTCATTAGAATCCACCCTAAGCGATTCATTTACCAAAATTTAGTAACTTAGAGAAAGAGAGGAGAAAAGAGGCGACCCAAACCCCTCCAAGAACGCAACAAGTTCTAGTCAATTTCATCCCCGAAATCGAAAGATTTCTCCATGAAATTCGTCACCAGGTATGTGGGATTTCACTAGTGGAATCCTTTCACCCATTAGGTACCTAGATTTCAGTCGAAATCTTGATTCCCTAAATATTATCTAGACCTAGGATTTCTTGAATGTTAGAAATTGTTGCGATTTAGCAGGTAGATTAATCCAAATCAGATTATCATGACTTCGTTACATTGTTGCTTAGTTTCTTGCATGAAATTCAGAACCCTAGATCTGTTGATTTGTTTAATTCATGAATTACACTTGCTAGGTCAAATTATTCAGTTATACATGCCCCAGTTTGTTTCATTATCAATATATTAATGTTGCATTTTCAGTTAGCATATTAGTATATTTTGAGCTATTGAGTATTACATAATTCAGTTATAATGTGTTACTTACATAATCAGTTAGGAGTAGGCTTAATACCGAGTTGGACTAGGGTCAGTCACCCTCATAGTCCCAGAACTACGTACCCCCGTAGGTTTTTAAGTCCCCTCTGTGGGCATCATATTTAGTGATCACGCCAGGCATGCCTCTATACCCTTGGCAAGGTATATTGGGTCCTCTCGATGGGGCATATACATCGGACTCCACATTTAGCTCATATGGTTTTATGTTAGTTAATAGTAGCTCCCACAGTCAGATTCTAGTGCATTGACCAGGTTATCAGTTATAGTTCAGTATTCAGTCTCAGAATGTCTTGTACTTTGTCATTACATTCACTTAGCTCATTATTCAATATATTTCAGTATTTACATCATGTTCCAATTATGTCATTGCTCTTATTGCTTTGTTAAGTTATGTATATATTGTTCAGTTTTATCTTATCCTGCATGCTCAGTACCTTTCAAGTACTAACGCATACTCTGCGCTACATTTTCTCGTGATGAAGGTTCAGGTCCTTAGCATTCAGATCACGCATAGATCGGCTCTGAATCTCCATTTAAGCAGATTCAGTGGTGAGTCCTCATATTTCGAGGACAATAGATATATTTCCCATTTCAGTCTTTTATTTTAGTTTCATTATTGCTAGAGTTAGTTGGGGGCATGTCCCAGCATCTCTAGTCAGTTAGAGGCTTATACTCAGACATAGTTAGATTCATTTTTAGAGGTGAGTTTGATCTTTCAGTTGTTATTAAACTCATAGTTTCTTTATATTCAGACAGTGTTGGGTATTCCCCATCATTTCAGTTGCCTCATGATTTAGCTTCTGCATTAGTTTATCTATTCATAGATTTGGTCAGTTTTCTAAATAAAATATGCCAGCTAAGGGTTAGCGTGGGGTCACTCGTGATCCTAGGTCCCATGATTATGTCAAGGGGGTAGCCTCAGAGCATTACAAACTTGGTATCGGAGCATTAGGATTAAGTGTCCCAGGATATCTAAAAAGCCGCACTAAGTAGAGTCCTTTTCATAGGTGTGAAGGGTACCACATCTAATGAGAGGGAGGCTACGAAGTGTTCTACAAAAACTTCACTTTCTTGCTATTCTTATCGTGTGTAGGTATGATCTACCTTCTAACTCGTCGTTATGCGTTTCAGATCATGCCTCCTCAAAGAGCTTACACAAGGAATGTTAACGCTAAAAATGCTAACGCAGCTCCTCTAGTCCCAGATCAGGAAGTTTTGAATGCAGAGTTTTGGAATGCGATTCAGCTTTTGGCACAAAGTGTGACTAACCAGAACAATCAGCAGGTTCCAGTTCCTACAAATGCTAGTGGTGGACCAGTGGCGGTTAGGGTCTGTGATTTTGTTAGGATGAATCCACCTGAGTTTCTAGGGTCGCAAGTTGGAGAAGATCCCTAGAATTTCATTGATGAGGTCAAAAAGATCTTTGGAATGATGTAGGTAACTGGGAATGATAGGGTAGAGTTGGCATCCTACCAGCTCAAAAATGTAGCTCACATATGGTTCACGCAGTCAAAAGAAAACAGGGGTAAGAATGCAGCTTCTGTGACTTGGGAATGCTTTACTGGAAATTTTCTAGACAGATTCTTTCCGACAGAGTTGAGGGAGGCTAAGGCTCAAGAATTCATGAATTTGAGGCAAGGTACAATGTCAGTCCAAGCATACGGACTCAAGTTCACCCAACTCTCCAGGTATGCTCCGCATATAGTTATCTAATTCGAGGGCACAATTGTCTAAGTTTCTATATGGTGTGTCCGACTTAGTGAAGGCAGAGAGCAGGAATGATATATTGTTAGATAAAATGAATATCTCTAGGATCATGACTCATGCTCAGCAGGTTGAGGGAGATAAGCTTAGGGAAATGGCTAAGGACAACAAAAAGGCAAGGACATGCAACTATGATTACTCTCAGTAGAAATTGGGTGGTGTAAATTGCTCACAGTTTCAGCAGAAATCTTCAGCTCCAGCACCTTCATCAGCTAGTGCTCCATCCTCCAAGTTTTGATAGGAACAGAAAGGTAGGGCATCAGGCTTTAAGTCTTAGGGAAGTGTTTTAGGTACCAGAACCTATCCAAATTGTCCAAAGTGTCGTAAGAACAGTCCCGGCTAGTGTCTTGCAGGGAAAGAAGGGTGTTTTGGATGTAGTCAATCTGGCCATAGGTTGACGGATTGCCTTCTTCCAAATAGGGATAGGGAGATAATAATGGTAGGGCTCAGTCTACAACTTCAGCAGCACCAGCAGGTCACCCGACTGAGCAGGGTACTTCATTTGGTACAGGTGGCTGTCAGCGCTAGAAAAGGTTGTATGCTCCCAGGCTCGCCAGGATTGGGAAGATTCTCCTGATGTCATTACTGGTACGTTGCGAGTCTTTCATTTAGATGTTTATGCTTTGTTAGATCCAGGGGCTACTATTTCCTTTGTAACTCCGTATATAGCAGTAAACTTAGGTGTCAGTTCAGAAACTCTCTCAGGACCCTTCTCAGTCTCTACTTCAGTTGGTGACCCAATTATAGCTAGACGGGTATACAGAAATTGCCCGGTCACAGTCCCTCGAAAAGTCACCTCAACAGATCTTGTAGAGTTAGAAATAGTAGACTTTGATATCATTCAAGGCATTGATTGGTTACATTCCTATTATGCCTCAGTTGATCGTAGAACTAGGATCGTGCGTTTTCAGTTTCTAGACGAGTCAATCTTAGAATGGAAGGGTAGTAGCTTAGTGCCTATGGGTCAATTCATTTCTTACCTTAAGGACAGAAAGATGATTTCTAAGTGGTATATCTATCATCTAGTTCGGGTTAAGGATTCCAACTCTAAAATCAAAACTTTTGAGTAAGTCCCAGTAGTAAACGAGTTCTCAGAAGTGTTTCTAGAAGATCTTCCCAGAATTCCTCCCGAAAGGGAAATCGATTTTGGAATTGATTGCCTTCCAGATACCCAGCCTATTTCTATTCCTCCTTACAAAATGGCTCCAGCTGAGCTTAAGGAATTGAAAGAGCAGTTGAAAGACCTTCTAGATAAGGGCTTCATCAGACCCAGTATTTCCCCATGGGGTGCACCAGTGTTGTTCGTGAAAAAGAAATACGGTTCTCTCAGGATGTGCATTGTCTATCGGGAGTGGAGTTGAACAAAGTCACAATCAAGAATAATTACCCTATCTCCAGGATTGATGACTTATTTGACCAACTTCAGGGTGCTAGTCATTTTTCGAAAATAGACCTCAGATCCGATTGTCATCAGCTCAGAGTCAGAGATAGTGACATTATGAAAACAGCCTTCAGAACTCGGTATGGACATTATGAATTTGTAGTTATGTCATTTGGACTAACCAATGCTCCTGCAGCTTTTATGGATTTGATGAACAGGGTGTTCAAGCGGTATTTAGACTTGTTCGTTATCGTCTTTATTGATGATATCCTCATTTATTCTAGGAATGAGGAAGAACATGCGACTCCTTTAAGGATTGTTCTGCAAACTCTCAAGGATTGCCAGTTATTTGTTAAGTTTAGCAAATGTGAGTTTTGGTTGCAATCAGTTGCTTTTCTTGGTCATATTGTGTCTAGCAAAGGGATTAGAGTGGATTCTCAAAAAAAATAGATGCAATGAAACAATGGCCCAGACCTACCTCTCCTACATATATCAGGAGTTTCTTGGGTTTAGCCGGTTATTACAGAAGGTTTGTGGAAGGATTTTCATCCATAGCTTCTCCATTGAGTAAGTTGACTCAGAAAAAGGTTAAGTTCCAGTGGTCGAATGATTGTGAGAAGATCTTCTCATAACTGAAAACTAGGTTGACTACCACTCCTATTTTGACTCTACCGGAGGGTTCAGACGGTTATGTGATCTATTGTGATGCATCCAGAGTCGGCCTAGGTTGTGTGTTGATGCAGCGAGATCATGACCTCGAGCTTGCAGTCGTATTATTTGCCCTAAAGATGTGGAAACATTACTTGTATGGTGTTCACGTATATGTGTTCACAGACCATAAAAGCCTTCAGTATGTTTTCACCCAGAAAGAGTTGAATCTTTGCCGGAGATGGCTTGAATTCCTTAAGGACTATGATATGAATGTGCTCTACCATCCTGGTAAGGCTAACGTAGTAGATGACACTCTTAGCAAACTATTCAAGGGTAGTGTAGCACATGTTGACAGAAAGGAAAGAACTAGTAAAAGATGTTCATCGGCTTTCTATCTTGGGAGTTAGCCTTATGAGCAGATGATGGTGTGATAGTTCAGAATGGGTCAGAATCTTCATTGGTAGCGAAGGTTAAGGAAAAACAAGACAGTGATCCTACATTGAGTCAATTGAAGGGTGCAGTTCATCAGCAGAAAGTTGAGGTTTTCTCCCAAGGGGGAGATGGTGTGCTTCTCTACAAGGGTCGTTTATGTGTTCCTAAGGTGGGTGAGTTGAGACAGCAGATTCTTGTAGAAGCCCATAACTCCAGGTATTCTATTCATCCAGGTGCCACTAAGATGTACCATGATCTGCAGGAAGTCTTTTGGTGGAATGGTATGAAAAGGTTTATAGCATATTTGGTGACTAAGTGCCCTAACTGTCAACAAGTGAAGGTAGAACATGAGAAACCAAGGGGTATGACTCAAGAGATCAACATCCCTACATGGAAGTAGGAAGTGATCAACATGGACTTCACTACAGGTTTACCGCGTACTTGCAGATAGCATGACTCCATTTGGGTGATAGTTGACAGAGTTACTAAGTCTGCATAGTTTTTGACTGTCAAGACTACAGGTTCGGTGGAGGACTACGCCAAGCTTTAAATTAATGAGATAGTTAGGTTGCATGGGGTTCCTTTTTCTATCATCTCAGATAGAGGTCGGCAGTTTACCTCTCATTTCTATAAGTCATTTCAGAAAGGTCTTGGTACACAGATTAATCTTAGCATAGCATTTCATCCACGTACGGATGGTCAGGCAGAGCGTACCATTCAAACCTTAGAGGACATGTTGAGGCTTGTGTGATGGACTTCAAGGGTAGTTGGGATGATCACCTTTCTCTTATAGAGTTCGCCTACAATAATAGATATCATTCCAGCATTCAGATGGCCCTTTATGAAGCATTGTATGCGTGCAGGTGCAGATCTCCAGTTGGTTGGTTTGAAGTAAGTGAAGCAGCCTTGATAGATCAATATTCGGTTCATAGTGCTATGGAAAAAGTTCAGCTCATCAGGGACAGACTTAAGACAGCCCAGAGTCGTCAGAAGTCCTATGCAGATGTAAGGAGAAGGGACTTAGAGTTCCCAATTGATGATTGGGTTTTCCTGAAAGTGTTACCTATGAAAGGGGTGATGATATTTGGCAATAAAGGGAAGCTCAGTCTGAGATATGTAGGCCCTTACAAGATCTTGAAAAGGGTTGGTAAAGTGGCTTACGAGTTAGAGTTGCCAGCAGAACTAGCAACAATGCATCCGGTCTTTCACATTTTGTTGTTGAAGCAGTGTGTGGGTGATCCAGCATCCATAGTACCTTTAGAGAGTGTAGCTATGAAGGATAGCCTTACTTATAAGGATGTGCCATTTGAGATTCTTGCTCGTCAGGTTCGAAGGTTGAGAAACAAAAAAGTCGCTTCAGTTAAGGTTCTGTAGAGGAGTCAGTCAGTAGAGGGAGCTACTTGGGAAGCCAAAGCAGCCATGAAGGCCAAGTATCCTCATCTATTTCCTTCCGATTCCATTCCAACTTGAGGTAATAGTTCCTCTCTAGTTTTTCAGTCATTCATGTGTAAATTCAGTCTTAGTATCATGTTCCTTCAGTCATACTTGCATTTTCAGCGTATTTGCATGTTCTTGGAACTTAGTTTAGTCAAATTTCAGTTTTCAGTACTCAGTGGTAGGGTTTGCATCTCTTTCACTCCATATTCAACTAGTTTAGTCTTCATTCAAGTACGAATGGTTCCAAGGGGGATATAATGTAACACCTCGTATCCTAGAAAAACCAACCACCAGTAATTTCAGAAGTTGCAGGTGCCACCGACGGGTGCCACCTACAGACTGTAGGGTGACCCATTGACCGTAGGTGGGGTCCATGGTTGGCCACCTACAACCCACTCACAGAACGCCCAGAAGAATTCAGGTAAGGGTCAACCTATGCCAGGACCTACGGACCGTAGGTTAGACCACGGTTCGTGGTCCAAGGCCGTGGGTCAAACCCCCAGCTTCCAGCTCCCAGTCGCCAAATAACGGCAGACCAGAACGGACCGTCGGTCCTCCAACGGTCCATCGGTTTGGTCCATCGGTGGCCCCGACAGCTTTTAAGTCAGGGATCGTTTGGTATTTTCCCTATGTATTGGGCACCTAAACTACGTCGTTAAACCCCTAAACTACGTGGTTTTGGTCAATTTAAGCCTAGTAACTTAATTAGAATCTACCCTAAGCAATTCATTCACCCAAATTTAGCAAACTCAGAGCAAGAGAGGAGAAAAGAGGCGACCTAAACCCCTCCAAGAACGCAACAAGTTCTCGTCAGTTCCAGCCCCGAAATCAAAAGATTTCTCTGTGAAATTTGTCACCAGGTATGTGGTTTCCTTTCACCCATTAGGTCCCTAGATTTCAGTCATATTCTCTAAATATTAACTAGACCTAGGGTTTCTTGAATGTTAGAAATTGTTCCGATATAGCTGGTAGATTAATCCAAATAAGATTATCACGATTTCGTAACATTGTTGCTTAGTTTCTTGCATGAAATTCAGAACCCTAGATGTGTTGATTTATTTAGTTCAAGAATTACACATGCTAGGTCAGATTATTCAGTTATACATGCCCCAGTTAAGAATGTTTCATTATTAGTCTATTAATGTTGCATTTTCAGTTAGCATGTCAGTATATTTTGAGCTATTCAGTATTACAGAATTCAGTTATAATGTGTTACTTACATAATCAATTGGGAGTAGGCTTAATACTGAGTTAGACTATGGACAGTCACCGTCACAGTACCACAACTACGTTCCCCCATATGTTTGTAAGTCCCCTATATGGGCATCATATTTAGTGATCACGCTAGTCATGCCTCTATACCCTTGGCAAGGTATATTGGGTCCTCTCGATGGGGAGTATACATCGGACTCCACATTTAGCTCATGTGGTTTTAAGTCAGTTAATAGTAGCTCCCACAGTCAAATTCTAGTGCATTGACCAGGCTATCAGTTATAGTTCGTTATTCAGTCTCAGTATGTCTTGTACTTGGTCATTACATTCAATTAGCTCAATATTCAGTATATTTCAGTATATACATCATGTTCAGATTATGTCATTGCTTTGTTCAGTTATGTATATATTGTTCAGCTTTATCCTATCATGCATTCTCAATACCTATCAAGTACTGACTCATACTCTGTGCTATATCTTCTTGTGATGTAGGTTCAGGTCCTCAACATTTAGATCACGCATAGATCGGCTCTCGATCTCTATTTCAGCAGCTTCAGTGGTGAGTCCTCATATTTCGAGGATAATAGACATGCTTCCCATTTCAGTCTTTTATTTTAGTTTCAGTTTTGCTAGAGTTAGCTGGGGCATGTCCCAACATCTCTAGTTAGTTAGAGGCTTATATTCAGACATAGTTAGATTCAAATTTAGATGTTAGTTTGATCTTTCAGTTGTTATTAAACTCATAGCTTCTTTATATTCAGACAGTATTGGGTATTCCCCATCATTTTAGTTATCTCATGATTTAGTTTCAGTATTAGTTTATCTATTCATAGATTTATTCAGTTTGTATATGATATGTCAGCTCAGGGTTAGCTTGGGGTCACTCATGATCCTAGGTCCCCTTTTTAGGTCAAGGGGTAGCCTCAAGGGGTGACAACCGATGCGGTTAAGATTTGTCCTAGACCTCTATCTCCTTTGGATATTAGAAGTTTCTTGAGTTTGGGTGATTACTTTAGAAGGTTTGTTGTAGGATTTTCTTCAATTGCCTCTCCATTGACGGCATTGACCCAAAAGAAGGATAAGTTCATATGGTTTGAAGCATGTGAAAAGAGTTTTTAAGAATTAAAAGATAGACTAACCTCTACTCCAGTGGTGACTTTACCGAAAGGATCCGATGGATTTATAGTTTATTGTGATGGTTTAAGAGTTGGGCTAGGGTGTGTGCTTATGCAGAATGGGAAAGTTATTGCTTATGCTTCACATCAACTTGATATTCATGAAAAGAACTATCCTACCCACAATTTAGAATTGGCGGTGGTTGTTTTTGCCTTGAAGATTTGGAGGCATTAATTTCATGGTGTTCATGTTGATGTATTTACTGACCACAAAAGTTTTCATTATGTGTTTAAGCAAAAAGATCTAAATCTTCACCAAAGAAGGTGGCTTGAGTTACTAAAGGATTATGACACGAGTGTCCTTTATCATCCCGAAAAAGAAAATATGATGGAAAATGCTCTTAATTGGTTATCAATGGGTAGTGTTTCTCATATTAGGATGGTAAGAAGACGTTAGTTCGAGATGTTTATAGATTGGCCCAATTGGGTGTTCGATTGGTTGACTCTACCAAAGGTGGTGTTATGGTACATAATTGTTCAAAATAGTCTTTTGTATCAGATGTGAAAGCCAAGCAAGGTCTTGATCTGACTTAGGTTGAATTGAAAGAAGCGCTAAGAAATTCGTTGAGGCATTCTCCTAAGAGGAAGATGGTGGGCTTCGATATCAAGGTCATTTGTGTGTTCCCAATGTTGATATTTTGAGGGAGCAGATCCTATTAGATGTCCATAGTTCTTAATATTCCATTCACCTAGGAGCCCCCAAGATGTACCGTGACTTGTATGAGGTCTATTGGTGGAATGGGATGAAGAAGGATATTGCATAATTTGTGGCTAAGTGTCTAAATTATCAACAAGTGAAAGTTGAACATCAAATCCGAGAGGTTTATCCCAAGATATTAGCATTCCTACTTGGAATTGGGAAGATTTAAATATTGAATTATTGTGGGTTTACCCCGTACCCAGTGGCAACATGACTCGATTTGGGTTATCGTGGATTGTATGACGAAATCAGCTCATTTCATTCCCGTCAAGGTTTCTTATTCGGCAGAAAAATCTTTTTGAAAGGATCTTGGTACTCGTGTTAAGCTTAGTATGGCCTTTCATCCGCAAATTGATGGGCAAGTGGAGTGTACTATCCAAACTTTGGAATATATATTGAGAGCATGTGTGATTGACTTCAAGGGTAATTAGGATGATCATTTCCCTTTGATTGAGTTTGCCTATAATAATAACTATCATTCCAACATAGGTATGGCTCCATTTAAGGCTCTTTATGATAGGAGATGTAGATCTCCTATAGGTTGGGTTTGAAGTTGGTGAAGTTGCCTTGATGGGTCCTGAGTTGGTACTTGAGGTTATGGAGAAAGTTTGGCTTATTAGAGAAAGGTTGAAAATAGATCAAAGTCAACAAAAGTCCTATGTCGATGTTAGAAGGAGAGAGCTTGAGTTTGATGTTTATGATTGGGTCTACTTGAAAGTTTACCCATGAAGGGCGTGATGAGGTTTGGAAAGAAAGGAAAGCTTAGTCCTCGATATGTGTGCCCATATTTGATTTTGAAGTATTTTGGTAAAGCTGCTTTGACTTGCCTAATGATTTGGCATCGATACGTCCGGCTTTCCATGTCTCCTTGTTGAAGAAATGTGTTAGAGATCTGATATCCATTGTTCCCTCGAAAGGTTTGGGAGTTAAAGAGAATCTTTCCTATGAAGAAGTTCTGATTGAGATTTTGGACCGGCAAGTTAAGAAGTTAAGAAATAAGGAAGTTGCTTCCGTGAAGGTTGTTTTGAGGAATCAGTTAGTTGAGGGCGCAACTTGGGAGGCCGAGGCTAATAGGAAGTCATGTTACCCTTGATGTTTGGGTAATCAAGACACAACTTCCAATTCAAGTGTCTAACTACGCAATTCTTGGGATGTGATAGGAATATGGGATAAACTACGCAATCGGGTAAATGCTATTGATGGTCAATTGCTGAACATTTGTAACTAGGCTAGACTTTAGTGAAGGTAAATTCTCTCTCGAGCAACTTACCCCGAATAAACTCGATTTCTCTCGAACACCAAGTATCCGCATTTAAGCACAGCATCCGCCTTGGCGCATTCACTCTCTCGAACTGAATGTGTGGGAAAAGGCCTAGGATTCACTCTCTCGAGCTGAACCCACGACGACCCAATAACCACCGGCTATCGATTTAGTAGTCTTAGTTTTAAAACCTCTCTCTCGAGCAAGCCAAAAACACTAAGATGAAATCGTATTTGCAACTACAATTCCATTAAGTTCAAACATAACTACTAAACGAAATCACATTTAAACAGCAAATAGACCAACAATAAGCAATACCCAACATGAAATTTAACCCATATTCACATAATCACACCCCAAGAATTGGGATTTTAGCTAGACATAGAAAAAAGGAAGAGAATGATACCAAATCGAGGTAACATCAACTGGGTATGATTTATATTCACTTCACTCGAGTCTAAGATGAAGAATCTTCAACACCCACTTCCAATTTCTTGGAATTGGAAGTCTTCAAATCTTCAAAAGTTAAGAACAAGGCACTCTACTTGAAACTTAGAAAAATAAAATATTGTATCTGAAACTGCATACTAAGATAAAAATTCAAACTAGTATTTATAGTTGTCAAAAAAGTGCTTGAAGGATCATTCGGCGTAGTTAGTCGGGATCGTTAATGCACTCGGCGATCGGCCTTTTGGTCTGCTTCATCGCCTTTCAGTTTTTTCCTTCAGCATCTTCGCGTTCTGGATCATTGGGCGATATAGTACTGCTTCGCGGAACTGTTCGGCAACGCGCCGACTGTTCCTTTTCATCGCCGACTTGATCTTTTCCTTCAGGGCTCAGCACACTGCAACATTCAGCGAGGTTAAGGCCATTCGGCGACTCGCCTAATGCATTAGGCGATCCTCGGGCCTTCTTTTCTTCGTCTTTTCAGCCATTTAGTTCCTTTTTGCCAAGTAGTGTCCATGCTTTGCCTCAAACTCCAAATACCTGAAACTTAAGGTTTTACATCAGTTATTGAGACAAAATATGCATTTCAGGACACTAATTCTATTAAAATAAAGCCCTAAATGAGTCCAAATTGTGGACTCATCAACACCCCCAACTTAAACTTTTGTTTGTCCTCAAGTAAAACTCAAGTTCAGCAGTTCAAAAAGGATGTCTCAAACAGTGCTACACAAGGCTCAGTCATGAATGTACACAACAAGACTCAACTTACTCATGCAACGATCAATTGTGAACTCAAAGACTCAAGTTGTGACACACCATTATCAAAGAATCTCAAGCTCACAATACTTGTTTCAAATGCAAGTTCAAGCTCAACTAAAGTGTTCAAATGTTATTCACACAGTGGTTCACCATTTATAAGCTTCGAAATCAATTGCAACGCTCACACTCACAAAGATGTGATCTTCAACTCACTCAAGATCACAAAGGTCTTTTCAAGGCTTGTAAAGGGCTGAGTGCAAAGGTATGGTCATTTAGGCTCAGTGACTTCTATCCTCATGAAATGTGGTGCTCACAACACTTCATTTCCTCTTCCTTCATCAAGTTCATGTGTGCTCACAAGTCATCCCATTATTCACCTTCCATGGATTGTTCGGAATCCCTATTTTCTTTATACTTTCATACATTTATTTCAAAACTTTTTCATTCTTTTTCTTTTTCTTTCTTCTATTTCTCTCTTTTTTTATATGGAAGGGTTTCATTTTTCTCAAAACCATGGGTAAGAACGGGACTTTCTTGCACATCTTGATTTACCTTCTCTTTTCACCACACCCCCAACTTAGGTTGTTGGCCTAAGTTGGCTATTCAAACAAACCACAAATCATGAGGATTATGGGTAATGTGCCAAGAAAGGTAATGTTTTCATCAAGTTTCTTCCAAGATAGGGTTAAGGCTCTAAAGGTGTTCAACAGAGGTTCACACACGCACAAGGTAGGTCACAAAAGAGGTATATGTCAAATTGGTTCACACTCTTTAAAGGTGCCTAAGATCATTTCAAGAGTTCACATCATTTAGTCAACTGGACCAACGGGGCAAATTCTAGGATTCATCATGCATAATTCACGGTAAGCTCATCACTCCATGCATTGACACTAAATTCAAACAAGACTCCACACTTTCGCTAGTGTGCAACTATCATCACAAGAGACTCAATTTGATAATTGAATAGTCACAACGAGATATAAATAGTTCACATATTGTATATGCAACTTCATTTGGCTTCATCGTAGCCGCACATTCATGTTTGTTCGATTATGAGCACTATTCAAGTCATCGGTATTGATCAAAACCGATACTCAAATTTATAAGAGAACAGCCACATTCAACACATACATGAGGTGGCAAAAAAATTGCGGAAGGGTCAAAATCATTTTCAATTTAAAATCAAGGATCCACAAGCTCAAACCTCCACAAAAAAGAGTGTATAACATAATATTAAGCCCAAAGCCCAAATAGATAAACAAAACAAGAGTCATAATCAGCACACAAACGTGGGCCTCACCCCTCAGCAAAATAAAAAAATTTGTCCTCAAATGCAAATAAACATATCCAAAAGTGAAATAAAGCAAAACAGAGAGGGAGGTAAAGAAGGGGTCTTGTCTGCACAGTCTCTCCGTCTGTCTGGGCATCAGTGCCCGATGCCTCACCCTGAGCCAGGGCATCAGTGCCCGAGGTCACCTCAGGAGGAACAGCAATGCCAAATTCACCAAATTCTAGTGAGTGTGAGTCAGCCAAAAAGACATGCACTGCCATGCAGAATCCCCGATCCCATGAAGGAAAATTAGGGTCTAGGGTTATGGTTTTCCTGGCAGAAGTGGGCCTCTTGCCCTTGCCTTTCCCAATAGTTGTGGGTAGTTTCGTAGCTTTGCCTTTTGACGTAGCTACATCCTCATTTATCGCAATCCCTTTGGAATTCTCTTGGCTAGTGTTATTCTTTCAGCAGCTTTTGATTTAGTCATGTCTGCAAAATCTTGAAAAGAAGTTAGAAAAACTTAAACCAAAGCACAGCAGAACAATTTCAAACAGACTCGCCAAACTAGAGGGCGAATCACTGAATTTCTTGGGCGAGCTAGATCTAGCTCGCCGAAGGAATTTTCTCTAAAACTGTAGCAAGTAGGCGATGGGTCAAACCACTCAGCGTGTCACCGATAACTTTCAGCGAACAAGGAAAGGCCCGCCAAAAGTTCCAGTGCACAAAGGCTCAGGTGTGCAGACAAAGGGTGAAAGAGAATACTCTCGGCGAGTCATCGAGTGCTTTCGGCGACCTCATGCTTCTCGCCGAAAGTTACAGTAATTAACTATCAAATAAAGCATAAAATTAAAGGCAAGATGAGGACATTAGGCGAACCGTCAAGTGGTTCGGCGAGTTCGACCCAGCTCGCCAAACAGCCCAACATGTCTATTTCAACCCAACTTCTCGAATTTAACCCTGCAACCTCCAAAAACAAAATCAAAGCACGCACTAGTTAAATTAAGGTAGGACCTATAATACCCAAACACAACCCCTCAATTTTAATCCACTTTAAGGCATTCAATTATGGGAATTCAATAGTCACAACTACTCGAGCAAGATTATCAAATTAAATCATGCATGTAAACACTCTAATTCTACCAGGCAGGATCAGAACACTTCAACAAGTTCAGGTTATTGCAAATAAGTATAAATTTTGATAAAATAAACTCGGGGCATAGAAAACCAACATTTGGTGTCGATAAAGAGAAGATTGAAACGCTAAACGGCAATGTAATCCAACTCCGAGCACAAATCAACACTAATAATACTCTAAAAATGCAAAAAACATAGAAACTAGAGTGCGGGTGTGAGTTTAGGCAAATAAAAAGTGAGGGAAAGTGAATGAGTTTGCAACTTTTAAACCTTTAGCCTGCAAAACCGTCTAGTTCTCGCCCACTCAGCGACATTAGTCAAACTCGCCTATCCACTCGGTGACACGCTGAGTGTTTAATTTCCTCGCCGAATTTTATAGGCCTCCAGTTAATGTGGGGGTCCCAACGATAGTCTCCATCAGGATCGCCGACCATGTCGGCGACTCGCCAATAATTTTCTGGGCTTGCCGAGTTTTACAGACTCCAATTTGAAGATTACTTGAGTCAACAACAACAACAACAACATACCCAGTGAAATCCCACTAGGTGGGGTCTGGGGAGGGTAGAGTGTACGCAGACCTTACCACTACCTCGTGGAGGTAGAAAGGCTGTTTCCGGAAGAAGATTACTTGAGTCAAACAGCGAATTAGGTCAGGATCGCCAACCTCTTCGGCGACTCGCCGACTGGACCAGTTGCTAGCCACCCTGCACTTTTCGAACACTTTCCACACTTCAACCTGCAAAATCAACACACCATTATTTACAAAAACAAAACTAAATCATTAAAGGGGTTTTGGGTTGCCTCCCAAACAGCGCCTTAGTTAACGTTGCGGCCTGACGCAAGTCCACCTTCAAACTTCATTCTTGGGGTTGACCATAGTGTCACTAGGCAACCCCTTTTTTTGTCTTGGATTTAGGTGAGACGACATTTGACCCATTTGGGTCTCCAACTGCTTGATTTATATTGAATGGGAAGTAACGGTCTGGCTAAGGGTTGACACATCTTCTTTCATCTCTTTCAAGATCTTATCTGACCCCTCAACTTTGTTGATGATACGAGAAAGCATATCATCAGACCTACCACCCTCCGAATCCTTTGGATTTGGCACTCATGGGGAGGCACATACCTATCCTTCTCCCCATCCTTCTAATTAGGATTACGGTCCCTCCATTCACGATCTTTGCAGCTTTCATCCCTAGCCCAACCTTGGTTACCACCCTTCCTTGGGTAGTTTGAACGATAACCACCGCCTTGGTTAGCTAGGAAGTTCACCTCATCATTGTACAAAGTCTCAAATTTTGCCTCTCCGAATTTGCACACTCGATACCCACAGCATTGACACCCCGATCACCAACTCCCGTGACATTTTTGGACAAAATGTCAAGTTGTGTCATGATGTTGGCCATGTTTGTGTCCCTCTCTTGATCTTTTTCCATATACTCCTTGGTCAATTTAACTGTAAGAGGGGAGATTTGATCTTCACGGGTGTACCAAGCCTGATTTATCGTGGTCATGCCATCCAATAGTTGAGTTGCTATCACGTAAGGTTGTTGCATCAAACCTCCTGGAGAGAGTTGGTCAGCAACACCCTTGTTCACCGAGTCCAGGCTCCGGTAGAAATACTACAGCAATACGTTGTCAGGCAAGCCATGAGTTAGGCATTGGAGCACCAACTTCTTGAATCGCAGCCAAGTCTCATGAATTAGCTTCCCCTCCAAATGCTTAAAGATTTGGATACTGTCCCGAAGAGTCATCTTCTTCGAATGAGGGAAAAATCGCATATTAAATATGGTGACCAACTCCTCCCACGAAGTGATTGAGTCGCGTGGCAATTCAGCTAGCCACTTACATGCTTCTCCCATCAAATAGAATGGGAACAATCGTACATGAACCGACTCTTGGGATATATTCTTGAAGGAGAATGGTCTGCACACATCCACAAAATTTTGGATGTGCTCATGAGGGTCTTCATGAGTCAATCCACTGAAAAACCCCTTTAGTTGCAAGAGTTGCAACATAGTACTCATGATATGGAATACAATATTTCCTTTGGCCGGAGGCAAGCGAATGGCACCAATACCTCCCATGAGATGGGGGTCATTAGCATGAGGCTCATTTACATCATTAAGGTTTCCGATGTCGTCTTAATAGCCCACTTGGCTACCATTGCTACCGTTCACACTCATACTTCCTGAAATATTCACACACACAAACAAACAAAACTAAACTAAAAATTAAGTAAGTAAACTACGACTAACAAAAGTGAAATTCGACTCCGCTCGAAATTCTCAAGTAACACCACTCCCCGGCAGCGGCGCCATTTTGATGTTTGCGTAATCAAGACACAACTTCCAATTCAAGTGTCTACAATCTTACAATAGTAATATAACCCAACCAAGGGTTAGGGTCGAGTCCCATAGCGCGAAAAATGCTAAAGTTATTGGGACGTAACCAACACATCACATACAACATCCAAAAATAAAAGACATGAAAGCAATAAAAGAGTCTCGATCCTTGGAACATGAGGACTCGCTAATCTTTAATGTCTATAAGGGATCACTAGCCACGAGTATAGGAGGTAGGAGCGTCGGACCCTACATTAGTGAAACAATGAAGGAAAAAGTGTGTGTTAGTACGCGGAATGTACCAAGTATGATAGAAAAGGACTTTATATGTCATGCAATGACCAAGATAAATCATAAAACAACATGTTAGAAAACATAAGTCATAACCATGGTCAATGCAAGCTAAGCATCCTTAAAACACATTTGAGATACTTTTTAGAAAGTAACCTTATTTCATTATTGTGGGAGATTTACCTTTAACTGACATATATCATGTGAACTATAACATGGAATCAGGTGTCTATCCCACACTGAAAAGAGACGTCCTTACTTGCCAAGGTAAGAACCATAAACTTCTAGCGTAGGTGGATCCACTAGCTAAGGTCTATCTAAGACAAACCTGTGGTGGCACATAGTTATGTGGCATGGGTAATCGCTGCTTGTCCGCTCGGTGCTAAGCATAAATCCTACAGAATAGTCATTAATCTTACTTGTCATATTATCCATGGAAAGGCACAATCAAGTAGCCAATCCAAGTTAGAGTTTATTAGAATAGCTCCTTTGATTCAACTTAGGTGAGAAAATCTTTCAACCTTATGAATCATTTTGGGAGAAAACCCTTTCACAATCACGTTTTGAGTGGTATGTGAGAAATCATTTCACAACAATAACATTGATGCTTACTCTCAAGCAATCTTAAATCATTTCCATAAGTTTCGTAAAGAAACATGCATATCTTTATATATTGATCTTTCATAATTCAAAAGCTTCACCATATGATCAAAATCTTGAAATCATGGATCATGCATGGATTCATGTGAACTCAACTAAAAATCATGCAATTATCCCAATTCATTCATAAAAAGACATAAAACAATAAATTTGATGACAAAGTTGATCATAATTGAAAAGAACCTATTAGATTGAATAAAACACTAACTTCCATTGGAGACTCTAACTTGCCAAATTGGAGAATTTAGGAACCCTATGGAGGAAATGAATCCATAGGTGAATACTATCATTTCTTGATGTCAAAAGACCACAAGCAATGGTGAATTTGGAGACTTGATCTTGATACCCTAGACTTCTTTTTTAAGCTTTAGAGATATAAATTTTCGGGAAGAACTTGATCAACTTTGAAGAATTTAGGAGAATGAGTTCAATAGGGTAATTTGGGGGTTTATAACATTTATATAGGGCCTATGATAGAAGATAAAACGATATAGTATTGAGTTAAAATTATCAGGAAAAGAACCAAAATCCCCTCTTAAAATAACTGATAGACCCCATCGACGGTTGGACCTATGGTCTGTAGTTCCTTAGATAGACCATACTAGTCAATTGTTGATGGGTTACTTGGACCTTGAAATTGACCCACTTTCGACGGGTTCAATGTATGGTTCGTAGGTCTACCTACAGCCCATACATGCCAAATGTAGAAACTAACTTTAAGCTTTGAAATTTTACCAAGTCTGGGATAAGCTACGACTCGTCAAAGGAACGATGAACCATCCTTTTGAACAGTCAAAAGGGTATTAGAACTTTGACTTTTAAAATTATTTTCCCCCACCATCTACGGACCATATGGGCACCTATGGTCCTTAAGTGAAGCCCATAGGCACAGACACCAACTCAAAAATTGAAATTTTCCTTCTTTCCCAAACCAAGATGTTCCAATATCTCCCCCTTGGGAACATTCATTCTCAAATGGAACTCAAGACATCATAATGAGCATATGAATAAGATTTAACAGCCCAACATGAATGCAATCATATAAATGCACATATCTGAGGAGGAAAAATCAACTCCAAGCTAAAGAATTTTCAAAACATCATTTCATAAGGCCTTTATGCAACTCATACTCAAATGCACATCAACATGGAGAGACCAATCAAATTAACTCATTTTCTTAAAAATCAAGTTTTCATGAGCATGGATGCATAAGGAAATATTAGAATGACTAAGATATAAGGATGAACCGTGAGGAACTAAGTACCTCAAGCTAGAGTGGGGTCGGAGGAAAAGAGATGAGGGTTGATGAGTCCACTATTTGGACTCATTTAGGGCTTTATTTTAATAGAATTAGTGTCCTCAAATGCATATTTTGTCTCAATAACTGATGTAAAACCTTAAGTTTCAGGTATTTGGAGTTTGAGGCAAAACATGGACACTACTTGGCAAAAAGAAACTAAACGGCTGAAAAGACGAAGAAAAGAAGGCCTGAGGATCGCCTAATGCATTAGGCGAGTCGCCGAATGGCCTTAACCTCACCAAAAGTTCCAGTGTGCTGAGCCCTGAAGGAAAACATCAAGTCGGTGATGAAAAGAAGCAGTCGGCGTGTCGCCAAATAGTTCCGCAAAGTAGTACTATATCGCCCAATGATCCAGAACGCAAAGATGCTGAAGGCAAAAGCTAAAAGGTGATGAAGCAGACCAAAAGGTGGGGGATCCCAACTAACTGCGCCGAATGATCCTTCGCAGCTCATTTTTTGACAACTATAAATACTAGTTTGAATTTTTATACTAGTATTCAATTTGAGATACAACATTTTATTTTTCTAAGTTTCAAGTAGAGTGACCTTGTTCTAAGCTTTTGAAGATTTGAAGACTTCCAATTCCAAGAAATTGGAAGTGGGTGTTGAAGATTCTTCATCTTAGACTCGATTGAAGTGAATAAATCATACCCAGTTGATGTTACTTTAATTTGGTATCATTTTCTTCCTTTTTTCTTTGTCTAGCTAAAACCCCAATTCTTGGGGTGTGATTATGTGAATATGGGTTAAATTTCTTGTTGGGTATTGCTTATTGTTGGTCTATTTGCTGTTTAAATGTGATTTCATTTAGTAGTTGTGTTTGAACTTAATGGAATTATAGTTGCAAATACGATTTCATCTTAGTGTTTTTAGCTTGCTCGAGAGAGAGGTTTTAAAACTAAGACTACTAAATCGATAGCCGGTGGTTATAGGGTCGTCGTGGGTTCAGCTCGAGAGAGAGTGAATCCTAGGCCTTTTCCCACACATTCAGCTTGAGAGAGTGAATGTGTTAAGGCGGAGGTTGTGCTTAAATACGGCAACTCGGTGTTCGAGAGAACCGAGTTGATTCGGGGTAAGTTGCTCGAGAGAGAATTTACCCCCACTAAAGTCTAGCCTAATTACAAATGTTCAGCAATTGACCATCAATAACATTTACCCGATTTCATAGTTTATCCCATATTCCTATCACATCCCTAGAATCCTGTCTCCATACTTGCATTTTCATATTTTCATTGTTTTTTAGATTGTTAATTGACTACAAAACCCCCCATTGATAATTGACATTCGTGTCAACCCCTTAATTTATTATGTTTTTACTCTATAATGTTTTTAGCTATGGTTAACTTTAGCATTTTTCGCGCTTAACTCTTAATTCTCAGAAACTGCTCCCTTGGGACTTGACCCCAACCCTTGGTTGGGTTATATTACTATTGTACGTTCATAGACACTTGAATTGGAAGTTGTGTCTTGATTACGCAAACATCAAAATGGCGCCGCTACCGGGGAGTGGTGTTACTTGAGAAATTTGTGTTGAGTCGAATTTCGCTTTTGTTAGTCATAGTTTACTTAATTTGTAATTTTGTTTTGCTTTTGTGTGCTTTAATGCGGAAGAGGTGAGTATATCGAGCAACACTCGCGTACAAATGGAGTTTCCTCCATTAGAGGTAATGATGTTCAGGGATCGCATCCTAACCTTCAAACAATTGGAAGGTGAACAGATCCATGAATCATGGGCAAGGTTTAAAGAACTGATAGCTCAATGCCAAACTCATGACATTCTCAACATAGTCCTCCTTGGCTGTTTCTATAGAAGTCTTGGTCCCGGAAACAAGGTGTTGGCCGATCAACTCATTCTGGGTGGCATTGCGAAACAACCATATGCAATGGCAGTCCAAATGCTTGATCACATGGCTGAGAAAAACCGAGAAGTAGAGAAAGACTTTATGTTGGCCGCTCTGATGACTCAGATGGATGAGTTGGCTAAAAAGATGGTAGAGATCGAAGACCAATGTAAACGGAAGGATAAATGCATCCCTCCTTATGAGCGAAGAAGACCTAAGGATAATCAGAGCAAACGTGTCGAAGGAATGCTCTCAATCATTCTCAACAAGGTAACTGAGCATGATAGAGTGCTGGATGAGATGAAGGAGAACATCAAAGTGATGAAACAGATGATTGGTTCTCACTCCAGGCCTATCCAGTTGCTCGAGAACCTTATGGGTCATGCGTTGCCTCATCTCTACCTGTAGCAAAACAGGGGGTTGCCTAGTGATACTATGGCTAACCCCAAAAAAGAGGTTTGAATGGTGACTTGCGTCGTGCCACGACGTTAACTAAGGCGTTTTTTAGGAGGCAACCCAAAACCCCTTAAAATGCTTTATTTTTGTTTTAGAAATAATGGTGTTTTGATTTTGCAGGTTGAAGTGTGGATAGTGTTTGAAAAGTGCAGGTTGGCGAACATAAGTCCAGTCGGTGAATCACCGATGAGGTCGGTGACGCCAACCCAGACCATCGTTAGACTCAAGAAAATCTCACATCAGAGTCTATAACAATCGGCAAGAACAGGAAATTATTGGCAAATCGTCGACCTAATCGGCGATCCTGATATAAACTATCGTTTGGACCCTCATTTTGACGGAAGGACCTGTAAAACTCGGCGAGGTAAGTGATAACTCGGCGCATCGATGAGTAGATCGACGAGCAATACTAATGTCGCTGAATGAATGCGAACTAGATGGTTTTTTACGGCCAAAGGTTTTAGAGTTTCAAACTCTTCACTTTCCCTCACTTTTTATTTGCCCAAACTCACACCCGCACTCTAGTTTCTATGTTTCTTGCATTTTTAGATTATTATTAGTGTTGATCTGTGCTCGGAGTTGGATTTAATTGCTGCCTAGAATTTCAAAGTAATTTAATCGGCACAAAAGGTTGGTCTTCCGAACCCCAAACTTATTGTCAGCAATTTGTTCTCTTATGCAAATGATATTATCGTATTGTCATGTGTTGGGCCTCTCTGGTAAGATTAGATTGTTCAAATGCCTATTTTAACTCGAGAATCTTGCCCATTTTGTCTTGATTTTTGAAATCCCGCATGCTTGTGCATTGAAATGATTAAATTTTGTGTGGTTGTGTTGCATGTTATTTAATCTGGCAAAACCGGGAGAAGTCTAAATATCCTGGGGTGATGGGTGTTATGGGTCTGAGCTTAATTGAACTAGTGCATGCATTGATTTTATTTTAGGGGGTTGCGGGGTTGAGTTCGAGAAAGTGGGTTAAAGGTAGGCACGTTGGGTCGTTTGGCGAGCTGGATCGAACTCGCCAAACCACTCAGCGGTTCACCTAGTGTCCCCATCTCGCCTTTAATTTCAAGCTAAATGAGTAGTTGAAGTCTATAACTTTCGGTGAGAAGCCTGAGGTTGCCGAAGGTACTTTTGATCGCCTTTTGTCTGCACCCCTAAACCTTTTATGCACTGTAACTTTCGGCGAACTATCCCTTGCTCGCAGAATGGAATCAGCAATTCGCCTATAGGTTTTTCCCTTCGCCAACTTGCCAAAATATTTGAGCCCAACTCTTTCGGCAAGCTCGATTCATATCGCCATAGAAATTTGGCGACTCGCCGAGTAACTCAGCGAGTCCTTCTGCAACTACTTCTCTATAAAATTGATTAAGTCTATCTAACTTTTCCCACTATGATTGTAGACATGGCTAGGTCTAAAGTTGATGGGAGAAACATGCCACACTAAGGGAAAGCAAAGGAGATTACACTGAATAAGAATGCAGCTTCATCCAGTAACAAAGCCACAAAACTGTCCACAACTGGTGAGAAAGACAAAGGTAAAGGCAAGGCATCTAAATTATCGGAAGCAAGCTCAGACATCGATGGCATTTATGCTACTTACCTCACCCCATCTGAAGGTGAGGAGGAGCATCAGGAACCTAAAACTACAGAGTTTGAGGATAATGTGCTTGTCATAACACAGAGGGCGGAGTTACGATCTAAAAAGAGGAATGATCCATCTAGGATTAGGAACCCTCAGCCCGCCAATCCTACTCCTTCGGTCCCAGAACAAGCAATGGTGCTGGCACCCCCAGTACAGGGCCCTCCTCCAAAGTCAATTAATAGGTTCAAGACTGAGGGGCTAAGAACAATTATTGAGGAGAAGCACATGTCCATAGATGGAGTTATTGATCGATATCCCAAGATTATGCGCTGTCTAAAGGTACATAAATTTCAAATCTTCACCAAAACTCGTGAAACATACATTCCAAAATGGGTCCGTGAGTTCTACAGTGCCTATAGTGCTTTGATCCCACATAGAAAGAAGCTGGCAGCCGATTTCAAACCGGTTGACCATGTGGTAGTTAGAGGGAAAAGGGTGAAGTGCGATGATGACGCAATCAACACAGTCACGCCCCGATCTACCCCCGAGACGCGGACACGGGACCTAGGACCACAAGTAATCCCAAGCTAACCATGCTGGCATGATCATGAGCATACTAAAGATAATAAACTGATGCGGAAGCTAAATCATAAATAAAATGAAAAGATGGGTAATACTCATATACTATAACTGAGATAAGTGAAATACTGATGAGTTTAATACAAAGAAGATATTAACTCAACACTAAGCTGAATCTAACTATGTCTGAAATAAGCCTTTAAACTGACTAGAAATGTTGGGACATACCCCAACTAGGTCTAGCAAAATTGAAACTAAAGACTAAAAGCGATAAAGATAAACATGTCACTAGTTCTCGAAGAATGAGGACTCACCACTGATGCTACTGAACTGATGATCGGGAATTGATCTAAGCATGATCTAGATGCTGAGAAACTGAACCTACATCACGAGAAGATGTAGCGCACGTATGCGTCAGTACTTGAGAGATACTGAGCATGCAGGATAGAGTAAAGCTGAAATAACAAATAACTGAACAAAGCAATAAAGCAATGATATAATCTGAACATGATTTAGATACTGAAAATACTGAATACTGAGCTAACTGATGCAATGACCAAATTTATAACATACTGAGACTGAATACTGACTGTTCTGAAATATGGTCAATGCAATAGACTCTGACTGAACTGTGGGAGCTGCTAATAACCGACATAAAACCACATGAGCTAAATGTGGAGTCCGATGTATACGCCCCATCGAGAGGACCCAATATACCCTGCCAGAGGTATAGAGGCATGCTAGCGTGATCACTAAACTGATGTTGCCCACAGAGGGGACTTACACCTAC